>OZ026828.1:7356370-7418625 GCA_964023185.1 Macaria liturata | reverse complement strand
AGACCATATCAATGCTACTGTTTTAGCTAGCAAATCATTTATAACGAAGTTGATTTGACGTGAAAATTTTCCGCATTTTCCTGAGATAAAAAATAAAGTAAAGTCTACCCTATGTAACTCAAAAAAATACATTATCAGCAGACCAAAAATCACGACAATCTGAAGTTCCGTTGCAGTATAGAAGTCGAAAACAGACTATCAAAGCTACAGACTCTATCAAAGCAACAAATAGAGTATGAAAGCTAACAAGCACTCACCTGCGAGCTCGTGCCAGGGCAGGATCCAGCTGTGCACGGGCTGCGTGTCGTGCGTGGGGTCCCAGGCGCGCGCCGCCAGCAGCAGGCGCGGTACCACGCAGCGCGCCGCGCACTGCTGCAGCAGCCAGCCCGGGCACGCCGCCGCCCACGCGCTCAGCGCGCGCACCATCGCGCCCGGCGACCGCGGGTTCCACGACCTGAAACAACAAATAAATCTGGTGTTGAAAGTTCGCAAATCGCTCAAAAGGTCATGCATGCAAACTTTTTGGTCACCATCCAAAGATGACCGCGACGACGATTGCTTAACATTGGTAATATCTACGCTAGCTAAATAGATGATGAATACATTTATTCATTGTTTGTACCAATTTTCAATGAATCAATGCTGATGGGGAGTCACGACTCTCAGTAATGAGGAATAAGACTAGAAGATACTCATAGAGTACCAATTATGTCATAACACATTTGAGTTCGGACACTGTTGCTCCTTTGAGTCTACCAACCAACTAACTTACGAACAGAACAAGTAAAATGGCAGAGTTCAGTATTGAGTATATATACTGACTGCGCTGCGTTAGTGATGTGCGGCACGTAGTGCTGTGCCAGCAGGCTGTTGTAGGCCTCCTCGCAGAGCAGCTTGCGCCACTTGAGGAAGGTGGGCAGGGGCTCCTCGGGCGCCGCCAGGGGCTGCCACGGCGCCAGCAGCGCGCTCACCAGCGGGCTCACGATGCTGCCCGCGATGGTGCCCAGCCCGAACATCTCATACTCCAGGGGATAGGTTTCCTGAAACAACATGTTTAGTGTTTAGAAATTGTTAGATCACATTATCTTACCACAACTTTTCGATACGCAATAACGATAGTACGTCAATGTTTGTACATATTAGGTACATTGAGTCAGTTTAATCGTTATCATGGGTTCATTTAATTTTATTCAAACCCATGATAATGAGTAGTGTCTGTGCAAAACAATGATACTATTTGTTTCCAAAACTATTAATTTGTGTCTTTGTCTATCATAATTTCAGACATCAACGAATTTTTAATCAAAAGATAATAATAAGATACTGAGCCAGCATTTCAAACTCTCAAATGACTTTCTTGATTGTATAAACTACTAGCAGCCCATCCCGGCTTCGCACGGGCATAATAATATAATAAAAGAAAATACACAATGTTTTACAGTGAGTTTTTTTATTTTCACTGTCTTCCCGCTTTTCTGTTGAATTTTTTACTGAATTTTCTTTGCTATAAACCTCACGGAGCCCGAGACCTTTCCAACGAATGCATAACCGTGGAAATAGGTTCGTGCGTTCAGGAGTTATAGCGTCAGGAAGGAAAACCCGACTTATTTGTATATAGTAGACATTGTTAATTCCAGGCTCTGACCTTCAAGCCAGCCAGTACTTCGTGCGCCGACTCCAGCGATATGTCGGGCCGGTTGAGTGCCTCCACGCGCTGCAGGATGGCCTCCACCTTGCCGATCACCTCATCATGTTCCAGCAGCTTCGTGTTGCATTCCTCCAGGTCCCGCTCGAGGACCACGATCTCGTCTTCTGCTGCCTGGAGCTCGCGCGCGTTTTGGATAATGTCCTAAAGAGAAATACAGGATTTAGGCATAGTAGGGAGATTATTATACGATTATAAAGTAAGTAAGTTCGTATGAGAGTAGCCAGTAAAGTTTTTCGAACCACCCCAGGGGCTTCAGACGTGATTTTATGACTACCATACTATGACAATCAGCCGGGACCAGGATTAGATAGATAGATTCATTCTTTATTAAAACACCACATATAAAAATCAATACAATAAAACATAGAAATTAAAATTAGCGTCTTAATTCGCGGCCTTATCGCTAAGAGCGATCTCTTCCAGGCAACCAATCTGGCAGGGATATAATCTTTAAATTAAGTGAGTAGGATGAGGTGGTAGGAGGAGGATTAATTACTTGTAAGTATGTAAAAGCTTTGGGTTGTACATCAACGAGGTGTAACTTGAAGATGAATGTTCACTTCACTTCAGTAGACTTATGCTTGTTTATCTCTGGCTAGCAAGAAAATTTGTAGTAGAGTATACTTCTATTTGCTAATTTATTGAACTCATGCTATCATAGCACTTAAAAATTATGGGAAAAGCTGCGGAGAGAAGACGAGTCGGTCACACACAGAAGTCCTGGTTGCGGAAAATTCGGAAACGGAACGGAATCAGAAGTGTCGCAGAATTGTTTCGCTTGGCAATGAACATAATAAAGTATGCTAACTGCCAACCATATTATTTTGGATTTATACCATTGGAGATGTACCATAAGAAAAAGAGGACAGCACCTTATAATTGTTAACTTCACTATCCTACGTTTTTGGCTAAGGACTCACGGAGCGTTTTTATCCCGCGCCCGCCGCGGTGACGGAATCAAGATTAATTTTCAATACTCATGAGACCTGAGTTTTGTTTTGTTTTTTTTGTATTTTTTTTACTTGTCCTCCCCCTGCTCACCTGTTCGCAGCAGTCCACCATGAGCGCCAGGTTGTGCGCCAGCTCGGGCGCCGCGAAGTTGTCGCACTTGCGGCGCGGCTCGTGCTCGAAGCGCGGCGCTGCAGCGCGCAGCGCGTGGTACCCACTCAGTACGCGCTTCTCTTTGCCCGTCATATCGATGACAGGTACTCGGGAGAGCTCGTTGCTGAAAACATTTATAATAACATGCATTATATAAAAGTAAAAGTGTATTTGTTAGGTTGTTGGTTCAATTGTTCTGAAAAATTCAATTAAATCTAAATCATTTGAACATCTAGATTTCAAATGTGATGTATACAGGGTAGGCTATATTATAGTGTACTTATATTTATCTTTTAGTTTTTAGACACACATCTGTTTGTTCTATTCTATGACATCTAAAGACTTATGAAATTAATTAAAAAGTCTGAATATATATCATCCATAATGTAACAGGACAGTCCACAGGACAACACAACTTTTGATAGACACAAAATTTGTATCAGACGAAATCCACATAAAAAAAAAAACTTTATAGCATATATATAAAGTTAACTTACCTTGCCACAGTATGCATGGTTGGTTTCCCCTCCTGAATGACGTCGGCTGCATCTCGGTAGAAATATCTTCCTTTGTGAGATTTCTTCCAGTTATACGTTTTTTCTGTACTTTCTTTTTCTTGTTCTTCTTTCTCTTTAAGACGTTTCTCTTCTTCTTTCTTGGCTTTTTGCTGCAATGTATAACAATTGTGGTTAGTATTTGTATTGAGTAAAGTAAGAAGTAAGCTTAGTTGAGTAAAAAAAAATAAGCTTAAATTGCATCTTTCTTAGCAAGTTTGGAAATCAACAAGCAATAATCTGCAAACTGAGAGAGTTGAGAGATCAAAAAAGAAGCAGCTTCTTTATCACTAAACTCATATATAATTTAAAAAAATCTGAAATTATAAAATATGAAGTTTAAAAAACCAAAGTCTGTCACATACAAAAATAAATAATTATGAAGTCTACACATCAACATCTTTTGGGCTGTGTTATGATTAGATAAAATGGCAAGTTTATTGAGTGCAGATTTGAGCCATTACTAGTAGGTAATTAATTTAAAATTATTATGAAAGCTGTATTTTTTTTAATAATATGTACTTACAGCTGCTTTTTCAGGTCCGTATGCACCAATGGCACCTCTTCCTCTCCTGACGGTGGCTTCTACAGGTGCTGATATACCTTGCAGCTCCTTACCTAGGCCTTTGCCAGGTTGGTAACCCATCTGTGGATACATTGTATATTGGTAAAATCATCTTGTCGTAACATTATAATATAAAGGTGAAAAAAAGGTTTGTTTGTGTATCTTTCAATTTTAAACCAAAACAGAGTGATAGTGAGAGATACATATGTCACTCAGAACCTTGAGGGATATAGGCTCTTTAAATTCTCGACACAACACATTCGGAGCCACAGGTACCTACTAGCATATCAAGACTGATGAGCTTGCTGCCATTTTCTTTGAGAGAAACAAAATTTTAAGTTTCACAGAGTAATAATATCAAATTATTCATTTGGTAATTTTACAAAGGCCTGTTAAACGTAAGTTAAACATTATGCCTATACTAATAATTGTATTTGTAATGAATACCTGTAACAGAAGCTTAGCTCCTATTCCCTTGGTATGTTTCTCCCAAGTGCCCATATTGCCTCCAATGTTGGCTGATCTCATTCCCTGTCCTTTTCTCCTGATGCCTGCCGTCTCACTCTCATCAGGGTTACTCGGCTGTTCTTCTTCATCAGAACTGTCCGGAGCAAACCTTGCCCGCGAGGTGGATGCTTCCGATGATTCTAACTCTGAAAGTTAGGATTAGATCAATGTACAATCACATAAACTAGGAATGGAAAAATGTTATTCATATTTGAAAAATTTTACTTCAATAGATTTAGCATTTTATAGAAATGATACAGTGCAAACTCCAAATATTAAATCACATTTTGTAATGTTATAGTATAGACAGTTGTCATATTTAGAGAGAATAATACCTACTTAATCTTCTTATATATAAAAATGAATAGCAAAATGTGTTGGTAAGCGCATAACTCAACAACACCTGGACTGATTTGACCAATTCCTTTTTTTTAATATTCGTTGAAGGTCAAAGATAATTTTTACGGCGAGAAAAAATCTAAAAAATCCCTAAAAACCACCCTTTTCTTTTTCCCATACAAACGTTTTGTAACTTACTAAAGAGTAAAAGAGTCAACAGACAGGACGAAGTCTGTCGGGTCCGCTAGTTTGTAATAAAATTACTGGCATAACTTGTACCTATTTTTTTTTTACTTTAATAAATGGTTGTTGTTAAATCAAGTGTCAATGTTATTAGAATTTACACCAAGTATTTATGTTGTTGCTAGCACTATGATTAGATTTGGGTAGGTTAGTGGTTGGTATATACCTTTAGACTTCTTTTCTTCCTTTTTCTTCCCAGCTTGTTGAACACCACCAGCCACAAAGCCAATAGGAGCTGAGAAGTCTTTAGGTTTCCTCGTTCTTTGACGTATGTTATCTTCATTATCTTCTTCATCACTATCTTTTGCCCAAACACCTGCAAAACATTGATGGTTTTTGAAATATAGGAAGCATTGCATATGCATCCTATTACGTCTACTTGACGAAGCGTCACACAGGAATTGTTTTCCAATAGAAAAAGTATTATAATAAGTTGTATTGGTATTACACAGATTAGTTCACGTACCGTAAATTTGATGCTCTTTCTTTGCTTTGCGTCCTCTAGAAAAGTTAAATTCGTTGTCCAAATCGTAGTCAGTGATTTCAAATTTTATAACCTCATCGTCCGACATTTTGTACTTTGCAGTAACAAAACAACACCTAGCTATAATAATTCCTGTATTGACTGTCGAATCAAGTATTAGTTATCGGGTTGTAGTTTTAACATTACTCGTCGCGATAAAACATCTAATCTACCTGCTTGTATTTTGGAAAAATTAAACAACAATCTTCATCATCAAAACAAGGTTTCCCACTGGACAATGACGTTGACAATTTCTATTTATTTGACATTTGATTACATATCTAAACTATTATAGCGTCGCAACCACAGAGCTTTTAGGGAAAATTGTCTAAGTTTGAAGTCCATGCATGTCGCCGGGGAGCGCGCGCGGGGGCGATGTGGCCCGATCGTTGTTCTGTGGTCGCAGTCGGTCGCACCGCACGATTCTTTCAAGCAGCTTTATGTTGTACTCACAGGTTCTACTAGAGAATAACCGCGGCTTCGCTAGCGTTATTTCGGAATAAAAAGCAGCCTATGTCCCAGGGTCCAATTCTTGATTATATGAATCTTCAAACCAAAATTCATGATCCGTCGAGTCGTTTTTGGATGATGTGCATAAAAATAAGGAGACAAACAGAAAGGACAATATTGTTTTTAAATAACAGTCAGGGAAGATTGTGATTGATTTATTGAAGTCCAATTTAAATATCAGAGATTTTATATATTTTTAATGTAGTTGATACATGTTTTTTTAATACTTTGTGTCACAAATGTTTAGTAATTAACAATTCTTATTGCGGCAAGATATGTCTATTGTTATCGGATACAAATTCTACTTTAATTTATTACAAAATAATTTTCATCCACAGGACGGAAATAGGTGTCTACTTTGATGCAAATACAATCTAACACATCGAAATATGTATGTCATAGAATAAAACATTGTTAGGGTACCTATATATACCACAAGAAATACCAGAAAATGTAAAAATAGGATAGAAATATAAATCTTCATGATACAACAAAGACAAATTCATATAAAAATGGTTAATTATAAATTGTTTTGCAGAAAATTAGGGCTAAATTAAAATAAATGTATTCATAAATATTACAATAAATGAATTTAATTTCAAGCAAAAACACCAACACATAAATAATCGTTTTACGAAAATAACAAACACCTTAAGAAACACAGCAAATATAATAAAACATAAAAGCACTAAAGGATAATAAAATTATTATTGCAAAAGTATCAAAAATTTAAGACAATTAATGGGAAAGAGTTATAAAACAAAATTGTTCAAACAATTGTTACTAGAGTCAGAATTAAACAACTCCTCTTAAAAAATGATCACAGTTCAATATAAATTACGATGGCAAACACGTTAGTCATAAAATCAAAATTTAACTAAAATACGAAGTAAAGTTAGGTACTTAGAATTAAGTAATGTGATGCTTACTAACTAAAATTAAACTAAAGAATAAAATAAAGCCATTATTTTTAACGTCAGCCCAAATTAAAATTATGTAAACTACTTAAATCGCAATCGTTGTATTATAAAAATCTAAAAATTAAATAAGTTACTAATTTGTTTGAATTAACAAGTGATTTATAAAGTGGGGCTTGCAAGTTGCAGAAAAGAGCTTTAAATTATAATAACAAACATTAGTTTTATCGCGATTTCGATGAAAACAAAAAATACAGTTATTTCTTATATACATTTTCTAACAGCAAATTAAACTTTTAATTTTCGATTATGCAAATGAATGTTGTCAATGTTTCTTTTGATTACAACAGTTTTATAATTTATAGGACTTTTCTGCAACTCATAGTGAATGTCATAAAAAGTGTAATGCGAGGTACTACTTGCTAAGTAAGTTTGAAAATCCTAATTTTAAAATCATAACTACTAAGTGCTCATTCAATTTGTAAAATCACACATTCAATGTCTTACACCGTATGTAAATATTTCTATACGAATCTTATTGGTATATAATACACAGATTCTTTAATTTCATTCAAAATATAATTCCATTGGCCTATTTACTTATAGATTTCTCATGTCAATTTAAAATGTGCGTATATTGCAATTTTTTATCGTTACCTACTCAAGCTGTAATTTTTTTTCTTACTCTTTGAATATATTTATATTATACTAGCCCAGTAAAGTCATTTTATAAAAGCTTTTTTTATTTCGCATAAACTCACGTATTCCAGATATTATTGTGCATCATACCAATATTTTTCACAACCTCAACCATCTTTTTGTATATTTAGAACACATAGGCAGGTTAGTAAAACACCTTTTTTACATATAACATAACTCAATGACTTATCGACGGAAAGTTAGAATAAGACCACTTAATTGACAGCCCCGACTTTGCTTATTTCAACATATATAAATTACAATCCCGATCATTTTATGTCATCGGTCGGTCGCACCTCCGGCATCCAGTTACATTGTATTACAGTAATAGTGGCGCCACATTTGCACAAATATATTCTGTTATCTGGAAGGGACATCGCACACCTGCGATACATTGCCACTTGAATGACGCGTTATAGCATGTTGCTAGCATACAACTAGCTTCATCATCATCATCAGCCCTTTATCGCCCACTGCTGAGCATAGACCTTTTTTCTAATACGCCACTCGTCCCGGTCCTGCGCAGATTGAATGCAGGTGCTCCTGCGGTTTTTTCTTATGTCATCACCTGCATTGGTGGGCGACCTCTAAGCTTACTGACCACTATTACAAAATTGATCTAAAGATCTTTATACATCTTTACAAAAGTAAGAGACGTTTAAGGCGTTTTATCTGAACAAATAGTGTTCCTTAGCGAAGGTGACACGTTTCCTAATTTTCTGGCCGGTGGGGGCCGTCGACCTGAGTCATAACGCCACAGTTTTCAAGTACGAATCATCCTCGTAGTAATCCGAGGACAGCTTGAGGGCATGTTCTTCGCACAATGCCGCTAGTTCTTTGAGCCACTCGTCCAGTAACACTGCGTTGAGGATGGTCCAGTGTGTGACGGAGGCGGCCCAGTAACTCTCGTCGGTGAATGCGGGCCGTTTCTGTGGGGTGGGCGAGGGGGGCGCGGGCAGCGCTTGGGGTGAACCTGGAACAAATTAAACAAAACTTAATTGAATAAGTAATTCAAGACATTGTTCATAATTGTCTAAAATGTATTGTTAATATTGTTGAATCATTTTCATGGTGTACGGCTTGATAAGTGGAAAGTAATTTAATTAACACATTTTTACAATTCACACCTACATATGTAGCAATGTTGAAACAGTTGCTGCAAATGCATTTCTATATTAAACATTATGTTTACCATGGAAGTCGTTCTGTTAAAATTTGCACGTTTTCTTCGGTAACTATGGCGCACGTTTTCATGCATTTGGAGAGATTATTATTCGACAAAAAAGTATCAGTTTCAATCACTGCACTTAAAATGAACATAATCAAAATGTAAGTTACCAGAGAGTCGTCTCGCGAACATGTTGGAGAAGCTGGCGGAGATGCTGCGGCGCTTGGGCTCCGCGCGTCGGAACGGGGGCTCCTCGCCCGCCGGGGTACTGCCGCGGGGGACTGCACCTGGACAACAAGCGTTTGATGTATAAATAATTATTTACGATGGAATGGAACAGGCTTTCTGATGTTTTCTATCACTATAGGATCAAGCACCGTATATCGTAGCTGTACGCTAGGTGCATACATGTGTACGCTGAGTGCATACATGTGTACGCTGAGTGCGTGCCTGTGTCAGGTAGGTGTGCCTGGTGCGTACCTGTGTCAGGTAGGTGCACGCGCTGCGTGGCGAGCGCCGCCTCGCGCTGCAGCAAGTACACGCGCGCCTCGTCCACTAGCTGGCGCCACTTGTCTTCCACATCCTCCGTTAGCGCGTCTACTTCATCTCTCAGTCTACTCAGCACCTGGGACACAAGAAATAGGGGGCCTAAGTATAATTACTTTAAGTATTTTTCCTTGACACAATAGGTAATGAGGAAATCTTAGACCGGATTATACAAATACGTTTAGGAATTATTGTACCGGTAGGCTTTAAAAGGATTTTCACCCAAAAAAAAAATTCACCCAAATGAGTTGAACCGTCTGAGAGGGAAGAAGGAACACACATCTGAACTGCTAAACTTTCCCAATTATAATATTAGTGAGATTACTTGATACATTTTTATTTACTTACTAGTGGACGTCCGGGACTTCGCGCGCATTATTTCAAGATAAAAAGTAGCCTATGACACTTCTTAGACTACAAACTACCTACACACCAAAAATCATGATGATCAGTTCAGCCGTTTTTGCGTGATGAGAGTTTATATAAACAGAGACACAGATAAACAGACAAAAATTCTAGAAATTATTGGAACGTGTTCTGATATCAATTCGAAGTATCTCTTAATATATATTTTTTTAAATATCTTCAACGTACAGACTTTCGACCCTCTCCAGCTTTATTATATGTATATATATTACCTGATACAAGGACGGTACGTTAGGCTGCAGTACATAGCCGGGGCACAGCAGCAGTGACGTCAGCAGCGGTGTCGGTAAAGCAGCTAGTTTGCAAATAACGCTCGTCACTCGACTGTTGACCGTCACGTCGGACAGAAGGAAGGCGTCGGCTTTCTTGAGCATGCAGGTTAGTAATGGGCCTGGAAATAAAAACAGATTTTTAATGATTGTTTGTGAGTGAAATTATTCCATTTCAGTACATGTATGATTCACCTTGGACAATAGTGGTAAAATGCTAGACAATCTAGGTTAAAAATATATATTTGATTTATTTTTATGCAATTAACCAGTCCTTAGATCTGTGTCCATGAATATAATAAGAATCTTTGTATATTGCTTTTGGTTTAAACTTAAATAATTTCTTAGGAACGTGTCAACGTGATAACAGAAAATAAAATAAATAGTATTGATTTGTACCGATTATGGTTTCAGCGCTCCGCCTCCAAGTCTTGCCGGTCGCCACTTCTTCATAGTCCCTGCTCTCCTCCATTTTCCCCAGTCTCTTCCTGAACATTTCCTCCACAAACACATCACTATCTTCACCGTCTTTGTACAAACTCTCATAGTCACTACTATCACCTATCGATATCAGACTGTCGTGTTCTTTCACTTCGATATCTATTTTCTCATCACTAGGACCTTCGCTGTTTATTAATTTAACTTCTTCGTTCAACGATGTTAGACTGTGAGGTTCTTTTTCGGAAGTGTCGCTTGTTTTTAATGTGTCGTATTCGCTGGTGCAGATAGAAATAAGGCTGTCCTGCTCTTTCGTTTGGTTGTGGTCTATCTCCCTCGTTTCCTTGTTGTTGTTGGTCTCTCGCCTGACAGCGTCGTACTTGGAGCTCCAGTTAGCGCAGGCGAGTGTTCTAGACACTATCTCGAAGCGAGCATCGCAGAGATACGCGTGGTAATTGCCGTATAACGTTTCGTTTGGATTCTAGAACAAAGTACACGGTTAATTTAACAAACTCGACAAAAATGTGAACAAATACTCCAACAACAAAAAAGGCTAAACATATAAAATAAATGTCATTTATTTCGAACTTTTAGTCCATACGCAAAACATGCACAACTTGCATAGAGAAAATTGATTAAACATAATGGAAGCAATTAGAAAATTAATAAAATAGGCGAGTCAAATACTAATTACATCACATAATAGAAAAATGACAATTAAATAAATTAAATTAAAAATGTAAAATCATATAAGTCTATCATAAAAATTATAAAAATAACATACAATTTAACAAAAAAATACATGCAGATTTAATAAAATAGATAACAACATACCCCATAATTGAGATTGGGATCTGCAACGAGGTTCCCCATGGCTATATCATCGCTGATCCCGTTCATTCTTCTGTCGCTGAAATCGAGCACCCTTCGTCCAGTGCTGGCCATTTCGTCTACCCACTGTAAAAATGAAATGGTTTTATAATGTTTTATAAGCACTTATTATTCAAATGATGACTTGAAGATTCGAAACATTATGTAAACTATGATTTTTGGTAAATAAATTAATTTATTGTTTATTTTTATTCGTATTTAAATGTTTGAATGCCAGAAATCTCCACAACTTGTTCAAATATTGCTAGTGTAGTGACGACATGTATGAAAACTCACCACGCTAATCACATTTAGCCATTTTTATGGTACCGCAGCACCTTTTTTTATAAAGCATTTTTGTCAGAAATGCATTACAAACATCGCTGTGGAAGTGGGCCTAAATTCTCCATGATTTTAGTTACATCTTGATTCTATATGTAGGTATTATAAAAGTTGAGCTTTTTCAACAGTATTGACCAGCGGCCCCTTGTAACCACAATTTTGCTATGGCGACCATCTTGGATGTACAATGTACATACATCGTCAAATATTTCCGCCATCTTGCTGTGGCGGCCATCTTAGATTTACAATCTACATTCCTGTCAATGTCATTTGTTGACAGACACCACATACCTGTCTAGTATTGGTTAGCGGTCTCTTACAACAGTGCGGAGTGAGAGCCAGGAATGCTTCCGCAGCTTCCCTGTACGGCTCCGGGTGCGTGAGGCGCTGCGTGGCGAGGTGGCTCCCAGACAGCAGGTGCTTGAACACCAGCTCCAACATCACGTCCTCGCAGTTCAGGCTGATGAGCGTCTCCATGAGAGCCAGAGAGACGAGAGATATCTGGACGAGGATATGAGTTGACGAGTTAGTGAATAAGTTGATGCTTGCAGTTTTAGCACTGTATCATACGAGTATACATAGTAGACAAAGATCTTCGGCTTTAGTAGCCCAATCTTAGTCGAATTAGTCATATAACATACATTCATTTTATTCTGGGTCTCCTTTTATGTCTGGTCGCTTTGAAATTTTGAGGACAGGTTTTCGATAAGTAATTTTACCAGACGAAAAATAGGGCATTTCAGATGCTAACTTCAATTACACCCAGTGCCACTTGAGCTACTTTTGAAGCGACATAGACATAAAAAAAAACTGAATACCAACAAACTCATATCATTCTTGTAATTGCCAAGACATATCAACGGTCACTATACTCTTTTCAAACTTAGGTGCGTACGCACACATCACCTACTATAGTATACAAATCACACGAACCTGTGAATCTCCTTCCAACCTCTTCAACAACACGTCAATGACCCTCACTCCATCATATTCATACACGAAGAGGAAGTGCAGCACGGTCCTGAGTAGTCCCCTCTCCGTGACACACCGCAGCAGTAGCTCCAGGTAAGCCATGGCGGCCGCCTGCTCGTTGGCGCCGCTCTGCAATGCGTCCGCTCTCGTCTACGGTCGGCACGCAAATGGCTTCATTGTATGACGGTTGAGTGACAGTTGTTAAACGATTCTGAGCTTAGTTGTGTTAGGTTTAGATTGATTTTTGTATGGAGTTTCTTTTGTAGAAAATAAACCTACACTTTTTTTGATGTGACATATATATTTCGATCAAAATAACATGAACACAGTAAAGGTATGATTGAAAGTAATATTGGTTTTTATAAAATGTAAATTGAAAATGTAAGGGAAAGTTGGAAGAAGCTGGTTTGGAGTCTGTTAGGCACTCGAATTAATTTTCACCAACATTTATTTATTTTATTTACTGATATTGTCTTTTTAGAAGACAACAAACTTGTATTCATCTTTATTAGTAACTCAGTTATTGTTAAGTCAAAATGAGTAATATCATAATAGAAAGTAAATATCAATACCAATTATACAATTCAAATCTAGAGGTAATAGGTATCTTCTAGGTAAACGTGTTACACCCTAGGCTGCAGCAACGCTTAACATCAGGCAGGCTGTAGTCAAACGTAAACCTATCCCACGTAAAAAAAAAAATACCCTATAGATAACCCAAAAATACATCAAACGTACAAAATCCCATGAGACTCATATAAAATGTAAATGTATTAGTCAAACACACAATGAGTTAGTGAGAAGCCAATAATGATCAGTATTATGAGTATGAATGCCCAATCATGTGAGATGTTTGTCAAAGGAGATGCAACTCTATTGTTTAGACAATAGAGTGTATTGTAACCGTCACTAAACCGTGGTAATGTTGGTGCGACCAACCCGTGCAATGAAGCGATACACGTGACTTTTGGCCTCTTTGTCTAAGGACTGTATTTATGAAAATGGTTTCTCTGATTTACATACCAAGATTTTAGTTACTTGTTAGGTACTATTGTCATTGTAGTAAAGTTTTTGGTAAGAATTATAAGAGATGTAAGAGATATCCAGTATAAATACTTATAATATATATTTATAAATTGGGGTTAATAAGCCTCTATAATAGGCTCATTTGGGCAGGGCGCTCTCCGGGGGGGTATTTTTGACACGTAAATAGGTTAGTACACTTATTTAATAAATTCACTGTATTTTACACTTCTGTTTAATATATTAATATGTAGTTACAATTTGTTAATTCATGATAAATGAATCAATATACTTATATTTATACTGGATATTTTAAATTTAGCGATAAACTGTAGAAAGGTTTAGCAAATGATAACTATGGGGGTAAATATTTTGTTTTCGTCTTTGTTTAGCAGAATCGTTTTAGTTGAATATGTTAATTATAGAAATCATTTTCGATGTGTACAGTTTCATAGACAAATGAGGTCACGACCAGACAAACATTATTAAATACATAGTTTGACTATTTTATAACCACTGACGCAAATTTCCTGCTTCAATGTGTATTCATATTGTAATTAAATTAATTCGTAATCGGTGGTTTGTGTAAAATGATCAAACTATTATTCACAATAATACAGCTTATACACGTGATTTAACAAATGTAGCAGTTTCCTGAACATACATTTCGATTTATTACTATTACCTACTAGCATAAATCATATCTGACATCAATTTCAATATATATATTTCATACATAAATACACATAAAATAAAATATGAATCTGTAAGCAAATAGTATAGTAGTTGTGATATTATGTCCAAGCACAGGAAAATATAGTAGACACTTTATTAGACAGCCATTCATAAATGTAGAAAATTAATCCATACAGTAAATTAGTAAATATTATACATCTAAATAACTTATTTTAATCAGTTGCTCATTTTCCTGTGAAAGTTAGTAAAAATATTTAAATTATTTCATTTTATAGCTCAAATACAGGATTACCGAAATATTCTATCAGAACATTTTAAATTGAGCTAGTGATTCGTAGAGGCGAGGCGGTATTACAATACTACATCAATACCACTGATTTCGGCATTTTCAAATTCTACAATTGAATTTTAATTAAAAATACAATAATGTATTTTACTTATAATATGTACACAAACATACACTCAAATATAGATAGATACATAATGTTTTTATTTTATTTATTTATTCCAAGAAATATCATCCTTTTCTTCCATTTCTAATCTTATAAGCAAATATGTTGACACTGACGCTCAGCCTCTATAATTCCTCCTCACCAGTAACCCTGCATTCATATAAATCCCAAAGCATTTTCACACTCATGATTATAAAGTCCACCACAACCTGTTATAATATTACCTGTAACAAGGCCGGTCCCATGACTGGCACCAGGAAGCCCTGGTACAGCAGGTCTAGCAGGTGTTTCTTTATGGACGGGTGGGCCACCTGGAGACAAGCATACATATTACTTTATTTTCTTTATCATCATCAGCCTAATGGGACCCACTGCAGGGTATAGGCCTCCTCCCTCTTACGCCAATACTCCCTGTATTGCGCTGTTCTTGCCCAGATGTTTCCTTCTAGTTAGTTTATTTTACCAAGTGCTAAATTCACTCTAATCAAAAACTAACTTGAAAATGATCGTGGTTATGCATCCTGGCGTTTCAAGAATAATGCATGTTAAAACCCTGCCAGTCGTAATTATTTTTGTTCGCCTCTAAATAAGTTACCACAAATATTTATAATTAATAATATTTCAGAATAATATCATGGTTGGTAGTATGTAGATCTTTATGTTATAGTTTTTAGAACATTTTATTTCTACAATTATGTAACACTACAAAAATCATTGTCTTTGTGTTACTATTCCATCACTGGAAAAGCGAAAGTGGTCTATTAGTTACGCTTCCACACCACAGGGGAAAGAGAGATCAATGTAATTTTTGGTCCCAATAGAACCTAAAATCTAAAAACTTCTATTTATACCTCTAAATCCCTGTATATTAGCTACATGTACATTTCCGTATATTACCTGTGCAACAGCATTACAGAACTCCAGTGAGTCTATGAAGAGCGTGAGCTTGTTGACTTGATTGACGTCGTCCGGCGTCAGGCGATACGTCCTGGGCGGGAGCGTGCGCGGGAGCAGAGAGTACAGCCCGCTTAAACCTGGGAATGAAATAGGTAAATTATATTTAGTAAAGAACTGAGGACTCCGCGTAGGATTTACTATAACATATTTGAAAAAGTGATAGTGATGATAACTTTAATAATAAGCACTTCATTTTAAAGTATGTAGGGTAGGGATGCATACGCACTGTGCGAGGGAGATCGTCGTTAGAGGCGGTAATGTTTTGTGAAGTCTGCGAAATGTCTAATGTTCTCATATTTAGTCAACTTCACCAATTGGCCGCTAGGATCGCTAGTGTAGCGTGAGGTGCCAATAATCAAATGTCGGGAGCCCTCTCAGAATACCTATTTGTTTAACGGCAATGCATATACGCATTCAAATATTTTTTCCAAATCAATTTATAGAATGAAGCCTAGTGATTTGAAGATTGATCAGACATCCCCATCTTTTCAAATTCAAATCAATATTGTTGGCATCTCTTTAAACTACTGTACCTGTGGCGAGCACCGGGCACGTGGTCCCGGCGAGCATGTAGCGCGCGAGCGCCGGCGCGCGCGCGGACATCTTGGCGCACAGCAGCAGCGCGTCGCGCGCGGACGCACCCGCGCCGCCCTCGCGGTGCACGCACGACACCAGGAGCCGGACTAGTATGAACCTGGAATGGAAACAAACATATATTTAAAGAAACATTTTAAAGTTTTCTTTGGTTCACTAAAACCGTGTAGGGAAAGTTGCCACTCTCTGACATGTTTATCAAAACCAATATCACTTTGCATGACGCCGAAGAAAGCCAAACAAGGCAATTAAAAACTGTCTAAGTTACGTATGGTAGTCAAGTCTCTTAGATTTGATGAAAGTGAATAAGGAGGAAAATTTGCACTACAAAAAACATACTAGGGTTATTATTTCAAATGAAAAAAATACTTGAGAAAGTTATTAGCCGAGAGCTAAGATGTAATACAAACAATAATTTTACTTTATATCTTGTAGTTTTTAGCCAGTCTGCATAAAGAAATAATAATATGCAATATGAAATGCTCAAACAATACAAGAATACTCACTCGTCTTGTTCCCCATTGGTGCGGTTGTTCACAAAGAACAGGTTTATGAGAGACATATTCTGCATCAGCGCCACACATAATTGGTTCAGGACGGTAACTAATTGACCTGCAAAATAAACATGCACGTAGCTTGGAGATGAGATATTTGACAATCAAAAGAGCAAGACAGAATTAGGTCAACATCTTAATTCCGCATGTTCCGTAAACAGACTTTAGTATTAAATAATGTAAGATATTGAATCAGGAATTACTTTGTGGATATACATTGCATACTTTTGGAAAAAATGAGTCTACACAGGCTTCAAAGTTATCATATAAAATACTTCGTTTTGTTGTCACTTACTTTCTAAATTCGGTAACGACAGCTCATTTCTGAATCCAGTCAGCAGTTTCAGCAGCGGCTTTAAAAATGGCTCCGCTGCTATTATCTGCAAACAAAAAAACTTGTTAAAAAAATAACACCCGTTTACATATTTTTTTTTACTTAGTTGACCATTGTTTTGTCCTTTATAAACAAACAGTGTCAAAAATCTGGTAATATGTATGTATCTATTCAGCTATACAAATCATGTGATCATTATTTAGGTGTGGTATATTTTTAACTTTAAATATAAGCATAAAATAATTAGTTATTATTTATTACCTGTGAGCTATAGTGACTGACAATTATTCCATATAACCTGAGCTGTTCCAATTCGACTGCATTTTCGTATCTGTAATAGAAAAATATCAATATCTAAGTATTGTAAGTATAATAAGAATATTTCCTATATACTTATACTCGTAGCTACTACTTGAAGAGTATTTTTAGGCGAAATACCTGCCTGGTGTAATGCACAGCTGCTGTCTTACAATACAATACAACTTTATTGCACACCAAAAAAAAAAAGGATTTAAACTATAGATGTATGGTGGTCTTATCATAATTATTATTATTTTGGTTTGAAAACTTTTGCAAGTGTCATTTTCATTACCAACATTATATCTTCCTAATAACGCCCTATAGACTTCGGATATGAATTAACGACGGCTCCACCCAGACCCTATAATTTAACATGACATACGATCCACGCGAGCGCCTAATCGCATCACGGCCCATCAGAGCGACAGATTATTGTAATTTCTGGTATGTGTAATTCCTGAAAGAATAGTCCTGAGTGATTTTATGCCGAGAAATCGGAAGCATAGCCGCGGATATCCACTAGTTCAGTATAAATATTTTAATCAACTAATACTGAATGGCATCAAATTAAGTGAAGTAGGCCTTATTTCATTAATCAGTGAATGGGTCGATTATTCAACCCAATTGATTAAATAATATAAGTAGCTGATTAATTTATTTAGCGATTATCATTTCATCAATTATCAGAACAAAAGCAAATATTTTCTTATCTACTTGTGCTTAATACGTGACTTTATTAATATAGCCAATGCAAATATTAATAAATGTTGTGTCAAAAAACTGCAATATAAGTATGATGAATATAACATTAAATAAGACTTTACTACTTCCCACGACCACTGTTTCATAACATATTGCTTATCATCGCAATTGTTGTTTTTACTTGTAGCGCCATGTTCCCAATTTATGGGACCGGCTCCTGATCTACCTCGTTTAGTAGAATTAAATTGGTTTTTAAAAAGGACGAAGGTCATTCGACCTTCTTAACTCCGAAGGGATAACCAATTGCTATTGCATCTCATTATAAAGCGAAGCATATACAAATACAAATACAATACAAAATTCATTTATTTGACATAAAAAATGTACAATAACATGTGAATCCTCTGACCTCGTGGTAGCCGTAAGACTGTGTTACGAGGCCAGAGTCATCTCCCAATATAATACTAGGTACAGGTAAATTACGTCATAGTTATCATTTATTATGTAACATGAATACATGACAAAGAATAATAAACTAAGAGATACAATACCTAATTACAGTTATAAAATGCCTTTTAAGCATCATCAGTAACTCAGTAACATATATATATATATCTATATACTACATAAAATCATTAACTGGTGTACCAAGGATGTTAAATTTGAGTTAACAGTAGGTTTTGTGCGATAATAGAACTATTGGCATTATTTTGATATTAGATTTGATGATTCATAGAGGAAGCAAATTTATAGTGACTGTCCGGATACTTCGTAGTAATGATAAACACATCCATTACATTTAACTCAGACATTGAATTCATTTTTAAGTAGTTTAGTTCCTGCTAAGCAAATATATAATTTGTAATCTAGCGTTTTCATTAGCCTCTCTTCCTTGACTCATATTCTTCCTCAGTAAAATGGGTTGTGACTCCTCCGCAGAATGAATACACTGAAAGAATTCTCGCAGGCAGATATGTGGCATCCAAATCATTCCATGGCTTTTATGTGTCACTAGCATAAATAGTATAACCTCAAGTACATACTATGTATCATGCAAGGGCAGTGTTATTGAAACAATATCTAAGTATGATCAAGATTTCTCAAGTTACAAGCCAAGAAAAGCAAGGGACTACCCAACTCTCTCTGTATTAGAATGATTTGTAAAACAAATTAAAAAACTGTATTAAGATAGCATTTAAAAAATATGCCAGAATATCATCAGTTAGGCTACTTGGAATCAAGCTTAGTTTGTAATTACTGTGAAATAGATGTTGATTGTGATGTGTACTTACTTGCCAGTACACACAGCCCACTCGTACAGTTTATCGAGCAGGTTCTCACTCAGCAAGTACTCCAGACAGGAGACCGGGCTGGTCTCGGAGCCACTCTCCCGAGCCTTGGCCTCCAGCACCAGCAGAGTGGCCAGCTGCTCCAGGTGGTTCACTACTCCCAGGACATCGTCGTGCAGGTGGGATGGCTGAAACATTTACAGCAGCTATGTAACTAACTAGAAATTATTGGATTAATGTGGGTAAATCCACGCAATTTGCAACAATTTGCAACAATACAACTCTAAAAAACCTTCAGTAGCATTCAAATTAGTTGAGCAAATCTGATACAAAACATAAACAATGGATTATGTAAATTCTTGGTTACCTCTTCTTACTTATATACATATATAATTTATATATCTTTGAAATAGAACATGAGACCTCTAGGGATATAGACATATTCAGTTTCTTTTCCTGTCATTCATATCATATGGACAACAATATGTGTAGGATCTAATCAGATACCTACTTATGCTTATGTTTCTAAGCTCCAGAAACTTACTTATTTACTGTCTTACCCTATTAATATAACTGTGTTGACCATCATTACCAGTTTTATGTACAAAAAAATGTATTTAACTAGAATACTAACTATAGCCTCCAGTCAATTGAAATTTGTGGAATGTAACATTTATTACATATTTGGCCTTGACATCGAGTTTTTCGACTATTCTTACATTTATTTATGTGCAAATGTCTGAACATTAGATCAACAGAATGGAGAGACATTGAAACATATTTGTTTGTAAGTATTTTATTTTCTTAAATATCAGCCAGTATAGTACAGTGTTTATATGACTTCTACATATTTTTAACCAACTTCCAAAAAAAGGAGGTTATCAAGTCTTCTGAAAGCTTTTTTTTTTGCAAGTCAAATAATAAGTTACTTGATGGTTTGATTTTAAATTAACTATAAAATTTTAGTTCAATATTTTAAACACTTACTTAAATAATTCTAGAGTCACCTTTAAAGTTAACCGCTGATCATGAGAATTTTTCTTTTACACTAGACAGTCAGGCACTACTACCAAAAGCAACAATCACACAAAGAGACTGTATATACCTGTTTTTATTGTTCAAAACATACAACAAAATATACAATACAGTGCTATAACATTGATAGGTGTACTAGGCCCAGTACAAGGGTTATAAATAATCCTGTGTTACAGTATATAAAATATGTAAATAAAATAAAAAAACCGGGTCATTCCACACAGTGCCATCGAGTCCCATACTAAGCAAACATTTGGAATGAAACTTACCTGAGACTTGACAATAATGTCATAAGCCTGCTGCCAATGCTTGCAGAAGGAGCTGAAGCAGGCTTGCGGCTCATAGTCATGTCTGGGGTCCAGGGTCCGGGACAGCTGCCGAGCAAACGAGTTCAGGAACCTATCCATTGTGGCTGCCATTTATGGACACTTCATCTGGAGTAGATAACAAAGAAATAGAAAAAATGAGTAATGAGATTTTGTTTGTACATTTCCAGATAAGTATTTAAAAGTACTTTTATTTTTGGATATAATTTTGATTAATATGTATACAAAACTCAAGGCTATGTCTATTGTCTATACTATAGGCACAAAATATTTTTATAAAAGATTGTTTTAATTGATTTAACAATCAGTATTTCTCATGGTCAATAATTGAGCAAACCACTTACTTAGAAATCAGGAACACTAACAGAAATTCTATCTGCAGTCTAAGTCATAAGAAACAAACTATGTTAGCAAATATATTAGAGATACCCCACCAATAAAACCAAGATCTTATTAATTTAATTTTGTGAGTATATCTTGATACAATCCAAAAGCAAGTATAATAGTCTGTATTATATTAGGCACAGAAATATAGTAAGTAAAATTATTCAACACACTTTGTATGATTTCTAAGAATCTGTTGACAATGGTGCTTTCACTTTTAGACAGAAAAACTGAACCATACTTTGTTATGTGGGAACCTACTATGGCATAGGCAACAGTAGGGTTAAGTTCCATACATTCTATTTGTATGTAGGTAGAATAAGTAGGTACCTAGAGATAAGCCTGTGTTGAATTATTACTCTGATTCAGTATTATTACAAGTTCTTCTTTTTTAACATGGAATAGGCTTATGTTTTGTCTACAGCCCGCCTGACTTTAAGCACTGGTTCAGGACTGAGATGGATTCAAATAATTTAAAACATAATGTAAAATAAAATTTATTTTGTGTTGTAGTTCCAATTTGTAACAAGTGATAAAGTAGTCCTGTTGCAGAAAATGAAGTTAAGCTCACAAAACACTAGAAGCTTAGTATATGAATCTTACTTATACAGATTTAAAAGATAAAGCTAGTATCTGTACCTACAGCTATGTAAATAAATACATTCATGTGTCAGGTGGTTGTAGAAATAATAAGGAAAAATTTATATAATTACTTGTACATATCTTATATTGTATAAGCTGAAAAAACTTTCAGCATACTAATGCTAATTACGTGAATAAACAATGACCTCAAGAGTTAGTTTAAGTAAAAGTATTCACAATTTATCAGCTTGGAAATCAGAAAGCAAGACATTTTAGTCAAAACTTTCATAAAGATATTCAAACATGCAAAGAAACTTTTTAATTGCTTACTTTACTTTTTTACTTACACAGATTCAATAATGTTTACATACTTGAAATATCTTTACTGTATCTATACTATTTTGTAACACCTGCTGTTATGATGTGAGATTATAGGTACGTGTTATGATATTTGATACCTATCTAGATAATATGGAAAGTAAATAATATGCAACTTAGAAGTGACTACGGAATACTGGTCATCACTTAACATATCAATATCACTAAGTCTGAACCTTGACATTCTATTTCTTGTCCTGTTAGTGTACCTACTACACTATCTTACTCATCCTCATATATAAACTTACTTGATTAGATATTTTACAAGACTAGTTTGTAAGGATATGGAGAGGAAATACTTACGGCATTGAAGATGCTCAAGGCAGAAATAGACCAGCAGCCCACAAAATAAACCACAAGAATTACATGATACGCAACATTGTATAGCATAAAATTATGTCATTCTTCAAGACAAAGTCCCTCGTCTAAGGTTCTCGTGAGATTTGTGGTATCATTGTACGTTTGGTATTCAGTAGAAATCACAACAGTTGTTTCACTACAAGCGTGTTTGTTGTTAAAATTCCTACAAAATGAATTGTAGAAAAAACGATGAACACACTCGCTCGTCTGGATAATCGTCGAAACGACCATAGACACTAATGACATGACAGGCGATGACAGTTGCTCAATCAGTGTCTCAGTGACACAAGACACCACAGACTATAAGACAGTTGCATGTTCTGATTTAATATAAAAAAAAAATAGTCGATTAATTTATGTAGTGGTTGCTACAGGTACAACACTACAGCTTTTTTTTATTCTGCTATTCTTTTATTCGTCCCTGTGTTCTGATATTGACCAATCAGGTTTATGGCGCGAAAAAGTTAACATTTTCTCTTTTTAAATATTTTATTACAACGAATAAACTTACATCGAAAATAATAATATATGGATACCTTTTGATTATAGGTTCATGTATGGATATGACTGGGGCAATGCCGTGAGATTTAATGCTTCGAAATTAGGTTCTTCTATTCAACGTATAAAGAGACCTTACGATATTGTAGTGGTAATGTCGTTATAATCGTACCTATACTCGTTATGTATCCTTGCCTATAAATGACTACCTTGAGTTCGATGTTTATTTCGCTCCAATCCTCAACTATCGCTCCTTCAGTAAGTAAAAGAAAGAGTAACAGTCACTTTTTTCAAAAGAGTAATAAGTACCTAGTATTCTTTGGTCGAAAGCTCAACTAGCAGGAAGCTGAATATCCTCGAGTTCTGCTAGGCAAGCGCGCTAGATCGTAGGCCTTGCTATCTTGTTTATCAGGCGAGTTGTAGTAAGGCGTGAGCCTATTTTGTATTAAAATAACATCAAAGTATAGTAGTATTTAGAAGATAAACGAGATTACTTACATCCTTATTTTTTAGCTTTAGAACCTTTCTATGAAACGTCATTAATTAAAAAATGTTGTAAGAAATAAATGTCAATCAAATATAATGAAATATCTATGCAAAAATAATAAAAATAAAGTCATTTTGGGTTAAAAAAATGGTAAAACCAACGAAAGCTCGTTTGTCGAGCCAAGCGTCCAACCTGGTGAGAGACTTCAAGTCCGGATCGTCTGATGACAAAGTAACGCCTAGTAATTTTGACGAGTTCGTGCCCTGGATGTGCTTGCTATGGCAGTCGCCTGATGAAGTCATAGTCACCAAGATGGTTCAAGGTTAGTACATGCGCGCAAATCCGTTTTAGTTACATTATTTTTTGCGTAAGAAATGCCTTGCATAACATTCATAAGGCACCAACGCGCACAGAAATCTATTCATATCGGCATAGTTAAATCAGAGAATATCTTAATTTAACACCTAGATATTGCCTAAGTCAAATAACTAAACTAAACCCTTTTACTTTGCAGAAGAATATGTAAAAGCTGTTATACCAAACAGAAGACAAAGCTCAAAGTCCGTGAAAAATATAAAACCCAAAATTGAAAGTGAAATCATGGCTTATTCCTATTCTACTGAGAAAAAATTAAAAGCCTTAAAGTCAACCGCTAGCGAGGAAAACGTCGAAATCAAGGCTTATTATACTCTTCAAGAAAATCTCACAGAATTGGCTATAACAGGATGTCCTTTAAAAATAAGTCCAATTGTATTTCAAGTGCTCGGTCTGACGTTGCCGTACCACTCCATGCTCACTAAGCTCACCATAGTGCGAGGAGGGCTGACTGCCTATGTGCTTCATGAAATAGCGAAGTTTCTGCCGCAGTCCTTCTTGACAGATATCTGTTTGGATGATACAAATGTACCACAATTAAACTATCCCGAGCTTTTAAAGGAGACGTCTAAGCTAAGACACTTGTCTTTGCAACGATGCCAACTGGGCAATGAAGGTTGCAAAGAGATCGCTTCGTGTATTGAAACCGGTACTCCGGGTGGCATGCTACGAACCTTAGATTTAAGCTCAAATATGATAACTGATGAGGGAGCTATAGCACTCGCCGATGTGTTGAGACGAAATCGACAACTTTTGCATCTGGGACTAGCTGGAAATATGATAACAGATAGAGGAGGAATGGCTATTTTGAATAGTTTAAAGGAATTCCCCATGAGACACGACGAAATTGTCAATATGAAGGTCAAAAGACTGGAATATAATCGTCTAAAAATATCCATATACGACGATTTGGTAAAGGGAATGTTGGCGGAGAAGCAAAGAGCCGACCGATCTGTAGCTAGTAGATCCAGGAGTAATAAATCTATGAGATCTGCTGGTTCGTCCAAAGCACACAAGAGCGTGAGCCCAAAAAAGGGCAAAAAGTTGGCAGAGACACCGCTGCCGCCGCCGACATCGACGTCTGACGAACCACGGCCGGGTCAAGTAAACTATGCTTACCCTGAAATAGAACAGAAAGTTAGAGAGCAAATTGGCGAATTTTTTGACACGTTTGATACTTACCATGTTTTTTTGAGGGATAAATATTTTTACTGCGTCGGCAACATGTATTTGTGTTCCCTGAACTTGGCGTACAACAACTTGGAGTATAGCTCAGTGAAAAGGATCCGACAGGTGCTGCAGTACCAGAGCGAGCTGAAGAAGCCGCCGGGCACCACGGGGCTCATGAGGGTCACATTCGATGGAAACTACGTTCCTGAATTTTGTGATGAGTACATCGATATAGACACGTTGCTGCAAAAAGAGGTTACAAATAATTTGCCGAAACAACCGCCGCCGATACTGAAAAAGAAGAACCCAGTGAGCGCAAAAAAATCAGGCACTGCTCTTTCTTCTCGATAATCTCGTAAACATAGCTGATTAAAAAATAATTACTCGTCAGTTAATAAGATGAATATTGTGTTTTTGTTTAAGCCAATGTATGATTTATGTTTCATTAGTAAGTTAGAAATATGTATTTTAAGTTTATTTTAAAGTAAGCATGTGTACGTAAGAGCATCTAGTTTTGTTTTTAAGCTAATTGAAGTTGAAGATTTACAATTTTTTTTTTACCTTAACATTAAACTAAAGTTTTTTGTAATATGTACTTTGTTTCATTGTGTTCCTTTCGCAAATATAAATTACTAGCTGTGCCAGCGACTTCGTCCGCATGGAATAGTTATTACCATAAAAACGGTTCTAGTGAGTTAATCTTAAAAGATAGGTATATACTGGTGCAGACATTTTGTTAGATCATTTTAAGAGGAATAATTCTTTCCTACATAATTTTTTGATATCTTGAACCGTTTTCGCAGCACACGCAACGGAAGCCCTCAAAGATGAATAATTTTCAATTCGCACCAGTAGTTCCTGAGATTTGCGCGTTCAAACAAACAAACTCTTCAGCTTTATAATATTAAGTATAGATTTAATATATACGATACAGGTACGTAGCAGACGCTTTAAAACTAAATTTTACCAGTTTATTTTCGTCTAGTCGTCTGTAAATAACTATTTTGACTCAACTTTTATCTCTATAATATTAGTTTTATGAATAAAATGAAACACTGTTTAAATTATGCTCTTATTTTAATGAAGTAAATGTGTATTTACATTACAAAATGTGAGAATATATTAAAATATCTATTTTATTACTAGTAAAAGTTTGCTATGTAAAAAGAGTAGATTATGATGTTTTACAAAAAAACTAGATTTGGTAACTTTTAGTTACTGAAGAATGATCACACTAATTACACGATTTCGAAATTTTTGCTGGTTTATAAGAACAACAAAATTATTTTAACTGATTAGGTAGGTAAGTACAAAATTATGTCATTTTATATATACTCGATCTTAGGTCTAAAATAACATTTCTATGAGAATAAACAGCACCAACGAGAGCATTTATCAACGTTACGCTCTAGCTACTGGCATTTTGCTAACATTTTGGCAAATATACTAAAAATACTGAACTAAAACTTAACTTAAAAATTATCACACTGTCTTCTCTGGACCAACGAGGTTAATTTAACCTGGACGAAGATGTTGTGGTTTGCATTGGTTACTTAAATACAAATACTGGTTGCAGGATATGAAACTTGCTTAATTTCTGGGCGGAAGGTATTCTCTGTTCGGTTGCGCTGGTCTTCCGTTGCCACCAGGGAAGCTCGGTCCGTTTGGCCTGCCGGACGGGTAGCCTTGGTTTGCGGAGTAATCAGGCGAGCCGGAGTATGACGAGCTCGGACTGGTTCCAGGATATCTGCTGGTGGATGAGCCAGGACTGCCGGGGTAGGATGACGGTCCCTGAGGACCAGGGCTGCCAGGATATGGCGTTGACGGTCCAGAGCCAGGATATCCTGAGAGGCCTTGTGAACTGGGATATCCTCCCGTACTTCCCGGGTACCCTTGTGGCCCGCTGGTAGTCGGGTATGGCGTCGAGGGGCCGGAACTACCCGGGTAGTTGGACGATGGACCTTGTGGGCCGGAGCTGCCGGGGTAGTTAGAAGACGGGCCTTGTGGCCCTGAGCTACCCGGGTAGTTGGAAGATGGTCCCTGTGCTCCCACACCAGGATATGATGGCCCTTGTCCACCGCTACCGGGATAAGAAGGATTTCGGTTATAGTCGTTGAAACCAGACACACCAGAGCCTTGAGATCCAGTGTTGGAGTAATCATAAATGTTGGCATTGATTTCGTAAAGACTTGGGGCTGAGTTACAATCGAACTGATTCCACCAGACGCAAACAAAATCTTGCTGAGAGAATATAGTTCCATTGGGACAAAGAAAATCATACGTTCGGTTATTGGCGCAAACATGGAACACTTGGCAACGAGTTTCTACGTCAGCGTAGTATCCTGGGTACTGCTGAGATCTACAATTGAATGAAGTCTGTGGAATTTCTGTCAAGATAGGGTAGTCAACATCAGGAGTGCCCGGTATAGCGGAGTAGTCGCCATTGTCATAAGCACCAGAGTCATCTCCTGAGCCCCCAGGTCCAGAACCAGGCTGGCCAGGATAATTTTGTCCAGGGTAATTTGAGTCAGCTTGTCCAGAAACGGTTGGACGTCTGCCTGGGCCCGGTTGTCCGTTGTAAGAAGGTCCAGATTGGCCAGGGTAGTTGCTGGGTGGACCGCTGGGGCCTTGGCCAGGATACGATGGCCCTGAAGGCCCTTGACCAGGGTACGACGGTCCGGAGGGACCTTGCCCGGGATAAGATGGCCCTGATGGTCCCTGTCCGGGGTATCCAGATTGTTGTCTTTGTCCAGTAGGTCCAGAAGGGTATCCTTGGTTAGGTCCGCTCGGGTAGTCTGACCCAGGGTATCCAGGAGTCGAGCTGGGATAATCGTCGCCAGGTCTGTTTGAGTACGGAGTAGTGGAAGGATATCCACCTTGCCCTGAAGGGTAGCCTGTGGTTGAACCGGTCCCAGGACCGAATGGCTTGCCAGGTTTGTTGTAGTCGTAGCCACTTTGCGCAACGGCAAGAGCCAGTAGCACTGAAAATAAAAAGAAAAAATTATGAACGTATGATAAAACGAGCGATAGTAACTACACGGGCCATCATTAAGTACCAATCTACTACATAACGAGATGCAAAACGATCCTAATTGAATGTGGTGTTACAGCATCGCAAAACCTCCGATGAATCAGTATATCAGTTAGATCGTGTTTAAGTTCCTCGTTGCGACAGGTCGACGCTCTAAGGCGGTCTCACGCGATGTCATCTCGAAGGCCTATTGTCCAGACCCATCGGGGTACATGGTACATGCCTAGTAAATTATGGGGCTGCTTGTATAAGAGCATGTAATTGCCTACAGAAATAAAACTTTGAACTTTGTAATTGGATAAAGAAATGGTAACACAGTAATAAACCAGCAAGAGCGGTGCTTCATGATATGAGTCCTATTGGTGCCAAATGGCACCAAGAACTATACGGTGATGGTTTAATTGTTTCGTTTGACACCTGACATGCTCAGTTGTGACTACAGCTCGCTTGGATGGATGGATTACCACATATGGGTAGAAAAATTGCTATTAATTGACTATACCTACTACAAACCCGGACATCATCAAAGCTCTCGATTATCCGTTTAAACTCAACTCATCGACTGCTAGCGTCTAGTAAATGAGATTACACCTTATTTGACACGTAATCCTTAGAGTTATTTCTGTCTTGTCTCGTACTATCCAACAACAGAGCTTTTTATGAACTTAATTTTTTTTTTAAGATTAATGTTTTACTTCTGTATGCAAATATTTTACATGCTCTTAGAAATTTGTTTACAAGTTTTGGCAAGCAAAGTACTGCGTATTTTTGTCCTTGACAAAGAATCATTTTTCCAATTGCGTCCATCCAAAATTCTACATTGAGATCAAGGTTTCGAACCTATTTTCTACACGCAATTGTAATCTCTGTTCCCAGACTTTCGCAATAACGATGTTTGAACGCAGTTTAGCGTCACTTTGCACAATGTAAGTGCTATTACGAGGCTAATGGTCTGATATTAATGATCCCACTCGATGCCATATTTTTTCTTAAAGCTTCGAAGAAACTTGACCTGGCCCACATTTTTGACAAGCGTTTGTACTAAATGGCCTATGGATGAGTTACTTGAGAAACAGTTTGGACTATGTAGTCTATGTTTAAACCTTTTAAACCAAATCTAAAACTGATGGGATTCAAACATCAATAATTTGACTTCAATATTCTCTTATTTAACAACTCAATACTAAAATTATACAAATCATACCTTTGAGTTTGATAAGCACAGGTTTGTAGATTTGCAAATTGACACTACCTTGCTAAAACTCAGGCATAATTTCGTAATGAAAATGCCTATAATTTAAGATACAATACAGCTCGTCTGTCGTCACAATAGAATTACAGAAACACTTATTTCCGACAAGTTTTAAAGGCCCTAGAGCAAACTATGCCCTACAATTTGATATACATAGGTACCTACATGGATTACTGAGGTAACATCATATCATGGTTAGTATGAAAATCATTAACATTAATTAGACATTGAGTGGATTGATTGCATCAATCGCTTTGTTGTTTCGTAATGAATTGATTTAAGTAAGCTTCAACAAAGTATTACTATTATTGTGAAACATATCTAAAAAAGGAAACAAATTAGTAAGAAGATATGTAAAACATTTTTAATGGGTAGGTAAGTGCATTGCAATGCATTTATTGACATTTTTTTCAGAGACATATTATAATCTCAGAAGAAAATTCTATATTTCTTTAAAGAAATTAAATTGTTTTATTGTCTCTTTCATAACTAGGAAGTTGGCGAGAAGTTGCCCATTTCCCAAAATGGTCGAGTTACCACAAAATGGCGCTTCTCACCACTAGGTGGCGTCGAACGTGCTTAGAACTCACGAATATAGAACAATGGAATAAGGAAGCATCTAAAACATTGCTCTACCTTTTATTCCAATTCAGCCCTAATATTTAAATACATAGAGCACTGTATTCTTGATTCCGAAGTCGTAGAAACGTGTGAAGATTGATGTTAGGTTTATATCTGAGTTTCTTTAAATCTAAATATATAAAACTCAAAGTTCACTAACTAATGTCATAGTGACCTATTAACGCACAGCCCAAACTCCTGGAAGGATTGGGCTGAAATTTGGCATACAGGTAGATGTAATGACGTAGGCATCCGCTAAGAAAGGATTTTTGGAAATGCCACTTTTAAAGGGGTGAAATAGGGGACGCAAGTATTCCTTCTCAATGTGAGCAAAGCCGCGAGCACCCACTAGTTGTATAATATAATTAATAATATATTAGTTAGGTTACAAATGGGACCGTTGTGGGTTAATCTGTTTTGGTATCTAATTAGATTTCCTAATGTAGTACCTGCGGTTTGTTCCTAATTAATTTATCACTGAAATTTTATCTGATGATAGTCATAGGATCCACGTAATAAACTTAAGTTAGCTTAAGTTAGCTGTGTTTCCTGCGAACTACAATCCAGGGGTTTTCAAATCTAGAGTTAATAGGTATCTTCTAGGTAAACGTGTTACACCCTAGGCTGCAGCAATGCTTAACATCAGGCAGGCTGTAGTCAAACGTAAACCTATCCCAAGTAAAAAAGTTTTCTTATTTTTCGCAATATGAAGACCTTAAACCTATGAGAAAGTAATATTTTAACTAAAACTCACTGAGAAATATTTATCAAAAAACAATTATTGGAGATGGGTGACAAAATTTAGAAGTGGCAAGGACGACTAAATCTCATAGACTAATCTTTTTGGTACACTAGGGTTATCTTATGGTGTAACATACTTAGGTACCTACATAACTTATCAAGAACTCATGACCTCTTGCAACTTGCCTTTACTTTACTCAAGTACTAGTTCCCGCCTAATTGCCATCAACAATACTAATGCATTACTACGAAATAAATTATTTGTTTAACTACATACAAACATACATAAATAGTACTAACTCATTGTTACAGTGCTTCGGTAAATTGATCACGACCAAAATAGTTCTGAGGATTCTCCAATTATATAAGGTAAGTAGATTTTTCGAATTCAATTAGATAAATACTGGGTAGTTACTATGGCAAAGGTTATTTTTAACCGACTTCAAAATAAGGAATAGGTTCTCAATTAGACTGAAGATTTTTTAGATAATTTCTTGCTATTATATTAGAGTTCTCATTCTATGAAGCCGAGTACCTAGCTATGAAAACTAATCATTCATCGTAAAATAAAATTAACGCTTTCCTTTGTCATGCATTTTCACGCGCATTTCCACCTCCTTAAATACCAGAATATGCTTTTATTTGTCTTGGTTCTCAATTAAAATGTAAATGAATTAATCGAGGTTCGTTACGTGAGTTGTACATAAGACTTTTAAACCAATTTACTTCATACAAAAGATATCAACGCGTTGCTCTGAAACATTTTTTATTACATTCATGTTTTATAAAAAATAATAATACTTACTTAATAATAATCATGTCTTTATTGCACACCAACATGAAAGAAATACATGAAAGGATAAATTTATGATGACGTACATATGGGCGGCCTTAAGCGATTTCTTCCAGAAATATTTACTATTATGGTTTAAATATATAAGTAGGTACTTACAAAGAGTACTTTTTGTGATTTCGATTTGAAAATTGTCCTACCTTTCATTTCATTTGACTATATAATTTTTATTTTACTGGCAAATTAGTAAAATTGACTGTAGCAAGTACTTACTGTAAATCTTCATGGGAAGGCATGCGTCTTGTAAAGGTTCTTGGATCATTATTTTAAAATGAAACATGATCATTAGCATAATGGGAATGGTAGAGTAATTACTATAATATGTACTCGAATAAATAATAATATTTTCAATGATTTCATGTAATTAGGTTCAGGTATTTTGTGAGATACTAGAAGACTGTAATTTATTTGCTCGAACTCAAATGACTATTTGGACTGGTCCTTAAGTACTATATATTAAGCAAGAATTTGGCATCATTGAGTTTTTTTTTTCCTTTTTTGTAATCTATAAAGAAACGCTCCACGGTGTTACCCGCTTTAATAAGAGAAAAGTAGTCCACGTCACGTGTTAATTCCAAATGTAGGCTGTCTCCAGACAAAATTTAATTTGATTAAATTTATACCGTATAAGCACGATGAAGGAAAATATACTCCTTCTCACGCACAATTTTATGTTAGCGTGTAACGTGATATGATTTAGGCGTAATTTAGTGTATCCAGCTTGCTAAATTCCTGCAAGTAGATCAAAACAAAGGAAATAAACTCATTACCTACATCATTCATCAAATTTTTACTCATATCTCGATTAAAATACACAATTAAAACCTTAACAGCAGCGATAGATAAAAGATACCCTAGTGAGAACTACGTAACTGATCCTGGGATAACATCTACGCGCAAGAATTACTGAATGGTGTGAAGATTACTATTCTTGTTACAGAATGATATACATGTGTAGTGTATTTCAAGCAATTTAACCGGGTTGCTTTGTCATGTAATATTATTACTGACCTATATTTTTCTGAATAGAATGTATGTCTCATTTAGATATTACTACTATTATTACATGCATACAATATTGTTTTGGTTTCTTTTGACAGTTAGGTCACCCGAAGTGACACTCGCACAGTGACTATGGTCAAGAGAGCATGCTTGTACTAGATAGAATGGAACCGGCTCTTAAACAAAGTTCCCCGAACACACGGTTAACCAGGATTCAGTGACAGGTTGCTTCTTCTTCTTATCGAATGTGTGGCCAAGTCGAGAGCCGCCCTAAGGGCCTCTGATATGATTTAACGACTGCCATAAATAGCCGGGATCTACAATTTAACGTGTCATCCCACCAACGCCACTCTTTGGTCACCCGTCCAAGGACTGCCCGCGTCGACGTTTGCTTAACATTGATAATCACATGCGATAACCGCCGCTAGCTGAGCTACGGGCACTTCACAACTTGCTTAGTTTACTGGATATGCTTAAATTTGTCATCTCATGTTAGATTAAATTTTATTATTATATTATAGATATAATTTATTACTAGCCGCAATTTCCCGAAGCTTTAATTTGTAGTTACAAAACGCTCTCTACAAATAAGTCTACATCAAACTAAACGTCAAAATACCCGAGATCAATAGTTAGATAATGTAATAGGTTCATATTCACATGGTTTACAATTAACCCTTGCACTATTGATTGTAGATACGAATGCGTTATTTGATTGCATATGATTAGTTGAAGGAATAATGTTTCTACTTTAGATACGCAGGTATTGAGTAACTGTATAAGTTAAAAAATAGAGTTATATAGTTATTTCTTACATAATTGTATTTTTAAATTTGTTTTAACATTGACTTTAGAAAAAACATATGTTTGAATTATAAGGTACATACGTTCATATATTTGTGTAATCTACTATATAAAAATAAGTCGGGTTTTCCTTCCTGACGCTATAACTCCAGAACGCACGAACCGATTTCCACGGTTTTGCATTCGTTGGAAAGGTCTCGGGCTCCGTGAGGTTTATAAAAAAAAACTAAGCCATCTGGGGGTGAAACGGAGTTCGCCGGGTTTGCTAGTTTTATCTATAATGAACACAAATACGTCCTACAGGTATGTAGCAATGCTTTTAATTTTATGGAATCGACACTTGATCTACCTGATTTTGTAGTATGAGATTTTTGTCAAGTGCTACCCGTGCTTTGCTGTGTTTGAAGCTTTTATATTTTTTTAATATATATCCTCGATATGTACCTCGATAGATCTACTACAAAAGAGACCTACTACAAAAGGTTTCTGTTATATATCAAACATTTAAAATTAATAAATGATATCATGTTTTCTTACAATATGTGAGCCCACGATTGATAGGTTTATATAATCACGATGAAATTGGTCAGAGAATATGTCATTGGGATGTGATGCGCACGAGTGCGGGTCATATACGTGATAGATATGAGGTAAGAGGTTGAATAATTCCGAGCCATAGTGGGCTAGTGAAAGAGGAAATATGAAACGTATAATAAAGCAAGAAATACGTCCATATTTTACATATGCTTTGGGTTTACGAAAAATGATATGTCCGTATCATAATAAAGTAAATAGTATTTTGTTGTCCATATTTTGCATTTAATAGGCTAACTGTTGACAAATGAAATGCATGCATGCCTTAAATATCTGTGCACTCTGAATTTGGGGATACCTCCCTTATAAAATGTAATTTTTAGGTAACATTTATTGCACCCGTTAATAATGAAAGATGGCATATTTGCATATCTGAACGGGAATGAGTATTTTTACAATGCGATTAGAAATAATTATTCATTTGTGGCAAAGGGCTTTTATGTTGTGACAAAAATATATGTCAATCATTAGAAATAGGAAACATTTACTTGTGATTCAATAGAATATAATTTAAATAGATATGATATGGGATTGTTATACAAACTAAGTGTCACATAATTTATCTTTCAATAAAAGCTCACGTAGTATTAGGTATTTTTTTGTATAAATATAAATGATACTTACTGCAAAACGTTGATAAACGCAGCATGTTGTTGGTGCTGCTGATTGATCTTAAACTAAAGTCTGAAACAAAAACACAAATAAATTAAAAATTTAATGCATGTGTAATTAAACTTAACGATTGTATTAACAGACAATAAAAAATTCTATAAATATGTCTTTGATGCTATAATAATGAAAAAACTTTCACCAATAAAAAAGCTTTTGTGTTTTTAACGAAGTGAACATCGTGACTGGCACTTCACTCAAGGCATATTTTGCAATAGGATTCCTATTAGGTACTCTAGGTACGATCTCAGTTATACCTAAGGGCGATTCTCATTACATAGAAGGTATGTTATTTATATAAGTGGCCATTTTATTTTCACTTAACTTTAGGATATGTTGCAACATCGAACTTTATTAAAATGATGTATGTAAACATTTTAATACTACTTGTCTGATAAAAACTAAATGTAAGACGTAGATGATACATAATATACGCGTAATACACAATTTACTCTATCCAGCATTATAAAGTCCAACGATTTTTTTCCAATATATACCTATTATATAACTGGGGTCAACCTTTTTGAAAATTCTTATTTGACCCACTTACGGACGTAAGCCTTCAAAACACAAGTTAAAACGGTTACTCGTGAAGCAATATTGCAATCCGTTTATCTCATGATATAATACGACTAACTCTCCATTTAAAATAGTTAAACATCTTAAAGAAGTGTTGAAAACCTCCAGTTGTTTCAGAGAGTGTGAGAGACATAAGTAATCCGTAAAGTGACCATTGTTCTAAATGGACGATTTTATACGAAACGTGTAGACTATTAAGTAATTTAAAGAAGATCTTTTGATTCTGATAAGGTGGAGATAGTAAATCTTAAATGAAATACAGGTTAGGTAGAGTTTTTATCTTAATAGACTCAACATACTTTTTTTGTAAGATTTGTTTGGATCACATTTTTTATCAGATATTTATTTTTGATAAGAAATTATACATTTCACTTTTACAGAAAGTTAATAAATATTTTCTAACTAAGCGTGTTACACCCTATGCTTAACAATGCCATTAACTTCAGGCAGGCTGTAGTCAAAAATAAACCTATTCCACGTAAAAAAAACGAGTCATTCTAAATATAGTAAATTAACTAAAGTTAGATTAAATTTTCCTGTGGGAAAGCAACTAGTATACATTTATTTTCACGTACTAGTTAATATCATATGGAGCTAGTTCAATTATGTTATGTAAGTAGATGTCAGAGCTTATTACTTTATGTAAAATCTGCTGCGTAAATATGTACAGCAATATTGAAAATGATCATTTTATTACATAATAGCTCGTAACCTTCTTTGACAACTGAGAAACTAAAGATCGAACTACGGTAACCAAGTTTGTGTCTGCAAGTGTATATAAATAGTTTTTACGCTATTACTCGTATAATGAAAAGTAATTTATTTTCACGTATTTAATAAATTGAATGGTTTGTAAAGTTTTTTTTTAACTATTCGCCTTACCCCGGGATTAGTAACCTATTTGAAAATCCAGCTAGCTTTATCAATGTTTAATAGAATTAAGTTCAACCGTTTGGGTTCGAAGGAACGAACAAACTCACTTTTTTTACATAAGGCTCACGATTGACTACAACTTGCCGGATGTATAAATAAAGTAAACTTTAAAGCTATCGTCTTCATACATATGTATATCACAATAATTAATTCAATAACAGCGGCAGAGAAGATAAGCATCAATGAATGCCTTAAAATCTTAGTGACCGATAAAAGTTCACAAACCTAACAATATTAATGAAGCAAGCAAAAATACAATCATTGTCCGCTGGCAATGCACTGTGATTGTTCATTATTATACGATACAAAAACTATGGCATTGTCAACAGATCTGTGCGGAAAAACCACGCGGTATAATGAGAAAACCAGTACATTGTGTAGATGCTGGGCATTCTTGTTGACATTATCACACCTTGTTAATATTGTCCTAAAGTTGCCGAATAATATTAAAATATCACATAAATAATATTAAAAAGTTTAGTGTGTTTTTTGTGAAAATCTCGTAAAATTTCAGCATTGAGCATTGATAACAACAAAAGTTTAATATTGTTTTAATTTGGAGGAAAAGTTTTTCAGTCATTCATGTTTTAATTTGGAGGAAAAGTTTTTCAGTCATTCATTGCCCCACCAAGTTCTTGTGAATATTGATAAAATATAATAAACTTTGCAGTGCATTGAATAGTTTTTATTTGGGTTTATTGGTAATTTATTTTATATGAGTTTTTTTTAAGCCATGAAATCCTGTAAAATATTTTCCTAGATTAAACGTTAGCTTTGTGATTGATAATAATTATGTAAGATATGTGGAAGAGGAAAGTTTGCAGTAAATTTCAGTTTTATTGTGTAACAGTCAAGAGTCAGATAGGTAGTTATGATAGGTAAGTGACAAAATATTACGTGAACGGACAGTTTTACAGTCATGTGTTAACATTGAGAATATAATACTATGAATGTAGTCTTAATTATGGACTCAAGTTTTTGCTGTATTTATGTGACATTTATTTGCTTCAAGTCAATATTTTAGTGCTTGTTTAGAAAGGTCTCTTATAATGGGTAGTTGGTCACCTGTTAGCACATTTACTTGGGTGTTTGAAATAGGTTATGGGAAACAAATATGGTTATTTGTGTATTTTGTATTTATACTAGGTTTGTTTTTTACGTCACGTGTAGGTAACGTTAGGAGATAATATGAACAAGATTTTGTGTAAGATATTTGAAATATTTGTAGGGTCACAAGAATATTGGGCGGCGAAATTCACGCAGCTCGTAACGTCACTTATACAAATATTTACTTATTTGCCAACCATAAACTTTTATGGTTAATAAATAATTTCAAAACTCAAAAAAAAAAAAAAAAACTTATTTGCCAGATCAAACTGATTCTATATTTTATATTAAAAACTTTTTACGAAATAAAATGTATAATTTTATGTAATAACTTATTAATGTTTCGTCAATCATGAAACTACAAATATAAACACAAAATGTAAGAAAAAAATCATATGAGAACGTCTCCAAAATTTGTGCCGTAGATCCTTTTACTTGTTATTTTCCTAAACTTGACCCACAGATCCTTTAGCTTATAAAACTCACCGTGTCCGTCCGGGACGCAAGCGCGGGTCCTCACTGCGAGATGGCGGACGCACGGCCATATTTATGTGCTCTACTCCACCACTACGCGAGGCTAGCTGGGCAAGGGATGCACGGAGCCAGTACCACTATCTACTTTCAACTCGAGATGCGGCATCTTACATTCAGACGTCTATGTAGACGTTTTATTGTAGGTATCTATAACGTCTGTGCTACAAAACATTTAGGAACCAATAATGTTAGTGATTATATCAGATTACTATGTACGAGTACATACACAATACATGATATTATGTCGAGATGCCGATGGGTCTGTCAGCATGTTAAAAGAACGATCTTGAATGAATTGTCGTTAAAAAAGAAACGCTTACAATCAGACAACGATTATTTATTTTTCAGTTGATTCCATAAATGACGATATTCTAATTAACAAACTAGCATAGCCTTGCCATATCATAACCAAATTGCAAAGTTTTCATTAAGAGCTTTCATCTCTGGTTTTGTTCAGTGCGTTATTACGCTAAAAGACTAGAGATAGGCAGATATTTAGTCTCTCAGTAAGTCTATGTTTCACTGCAATATGTTAAAGTAGAGGTGGTGGTACAAGCTCTGACAGCGGTGGACTTGCAAAATGATCTACATAGATGTACTCTAGGTCCTTTCGGTTGCTGTGGTTTAAAGCTAATAGAAGCTTTATGGAAGCTGCGATTGTGTTGTGTTTTATGGCATTGTAACTGGTAAAGCGGGTTAAAGGTTTAAGGTTACAGCAAATAATATACATATATGGATTTAATATTTACTTACACAACGTAAAATAAATTTCAAAAAATTCCATTAAAAATCTGTCATTTACTAGTGATTTCCTAAAATACAAGTTTTCTATGGTTTAGTACAATCTTTAGTCCAATGGGTTTGATTATGGACATAAATTGCAGGTCTAGGATGCAGCTTTACTTCATGGCATATTATGTATTCTAAATAAAAACTCCTTCCTAAAAACTTCCTACTTCAAGAATTTCAAAACTGAAAGCCTTATTTTTCTCTCGCAACGTTTCATACATACAATTCCTTTTGAACATCATTAGGTATCTGTAATGAATACTAAAGTATTCTAGACGTGCGTACAAGAGGCCTGCGACAGATAAGATACTTAACTCCGACTTGACCTGACCTCAGACCGCTTTTACCCAAAACTGAACATTTATCTGTTTAATGATAAAATTGCATCTCGAGAATACTTTTGAATTTATATTTATTGCCGTAAAATGGACGCAATATGGGACATATTCGTATATTATTCTAGCAGGGTCTAGGTTTATTAATCTGGGATGAATAGTAGATAGCTTACGTATTCGAAGATTTCAGCAAAATCAGTTCAGCTTTTTGAGCATAAGGATGTTACAAACATACATACTTACACACACACAAACTTTCGCTTTTATATTATAAGTGGGATATTATATAACTTTATTTTCTAAGAAAACATTTATTTATAATAATAATACACAAAATCAAGGGAAGGGAGGTCACTTAGAAAATCTTTATAAAAGCCTAAAGATAGTATATTATCTAAAGTGCATTTAATATTTGCATTAACAAGCACGGTGTTGCATATGCCAGTGTCGTTTCAGGGGAACAATAATGTACTGAATAAAAAGAATCTTTTTAAACACTTTAAAACAATTTCTTAGTGTATCAAGTCTTATTATACTCGCCTGCCATAGCTATATCCTTTACTAAATTAGGTTCAAAGAAAATCTATACATAGGATGTACATAGGTTTTCTTTGCTTACCGTAGTTCTATTTATTGTCATAAAGGGAAGGTTTGCATACATTCCTATGATGCCCATACGCATGATTTCACAAGTCAACTGACATCTGACGTCAATATTTCAATCACATAATAGAACCTACTGAAGTGATGCTTCTCAAGAATGCTTGATTATACATTCAATTAATTTTGAACCTTAAAAGCTGCTAACATAAAGTCGAGAATTTCTAGAAAGGGCCTTGTGTTCTTCACATCACATCAAAATGTAATGAAGATTTATCTTTCGCTGATTAAAATAAAGCGATGTATAGATAGATAAACAGATAAACATAGATAGTAAATATAGGTTTCGTTATTTTGCATTATTGCGTTAGTAGATGTGCCGTAAATTCATAAGCGATGATATAATCTATACTAATATTATAAAGCTGAAGAGTTTGTTTGTTTGAACGCGCTAATCTCATTAACTACTGCTTCGAATTGAAAAATTATTTTTGTGTTGGATAGACCACTTTTCGAGGAAGGCTTTAGGCTATATAACATCACGCTGCAACTAATAGGAGCGAAGAAACAATGGAAAATGTGAAATAAACGGGGGAAATTATTCATCTTTGAGGGCTTCCGTTGCGCGTGCTGCGAAAACGGTTCAAGATATCAAAAAAATATGTATGAAAGAATTATTCCTATTGAAATGATCTAACAAATTTTTTCTATCTTTTAAGATTAACTCACTAGAACCGTTTTTATGGTAATAACTATTCCATGCGGACGAAGTCGCTTGCACAGCTAGTGATGATATAATTTTAAACTATGTGTCAAAAGTTACCAAGCTTTTAAACGTTGAGTGTAATAACTAAGAAGGATTTTGTATTTTATGCTACAGGAATTCCTAAGGTAAATGTTGTAAGAGTACCTACCTATTTTATCTAATTGTGAGTAGGTACATTGTAGGTACCTAACAATACCTACAATACAAAAACAAAATGTACCTATTCGATTATATTATCAAGACAAAGCTATACTGAATTGGTAACGTTTTTAAGATATAAATACGATTAAATAAGACTAGTAGTGGAAGGTAACATTCCCGGAATGCTGGTGGCATTTTCACATTATACATAGGTACTAATGGTGTTTTCAGCTTCTTATTAAAATAAAAGCGAGAATTTTATAGACATATTATTACCACCAAATTCTAGACTCCTAACTGCCTCCATCCCTGTTTGACTCCCTGTTCTCCACTTACTATAATCTAGCGGTCTTCAAAGCTAGAGTGAACCGGTTCTTATTGGGTAAGCACGCTCCATCTATTGCTTACAATCAGGCAAACTAGCTTCAGTGAAAAAAATAATCCTATAATATAGGTAAAAAAATACTCCCTATAGAAGAGATATGTTGTGTCCCAGATATTAGCCATAATGTAGCAACTCCACTGATTCATTTAGAACGTGCCGTGGCAGCGTCTTCTTTCATCCTTTACACTTTAACCCCTACTTTATTAACTCTAACTGGATCATGCTCGTCGCGTTGTGAAACTATACAGGCAACAACTATACAGGGTTATAACAATAAGATTCTGATGAAATTACTTTGAAACTTGATAGGTACATGTCTCTCGATGTGTATCGCAGTGCTAATTGTTTAAAATCCAATGATAGGATTAGCAAAGGACATACTAACAAGCACGTTCTCGTAATTTGATCATCTTATCATTCGAAAAACAGGCTAAGTATTTCATATTTCATTTATCAATCAAATTTATTTATTTATTTATAATGGTACACAAAACAGAATGTGTTCTCAAATAAACTAAGTATACATTCAAAACTGGTTTTGATCCAGAATAAAATTCCTAAGATAAGTGTACACAACTTGAACAACATAAATGCGATTAATAATTTCAAAAACCTGAGTTAGACAGATAATACAAATTAACTCTCATTGGACTCTCAGACTTTACTAAGAAACCCACTGGTTTCTTTCTTATAATACAGACTTTACTAAGAAACCAGTGTTTCTTAGTAAAGTCTGTATTATACCTTGACTTCCTCCAACCAAATGTTTAAAAGATGTAATCAGTGTTGCAGTATTTATTAGGTAATTAATTCTGTGTTGTTACGTAATTTATATGGTGTTAATATCTAGCTTTTTGATTCTTGTCACTAACAATATGGTGTATTTATGTGATGTCTTTAATAACCCTGTATGATCTCGTGTTGTATGTCGCTGAAATCGGGACTCGTAGGAGTTACCACACGGTCTCTTTATTGGATACTATGTTTTATATTTTCTTAGTTACTTAAAAACAAAGATGTCTGTAATGGTTTGTATTTAATTTTAATATCGTTCACTTTTTCAATGGTGCTTACAAACTAGTTACTCTTATAATTTCCTTCAATCAATTCGATACTATATCTTTCATGTAATTACCAGCGACTAATATTATGACACTTATCACCATACATACACCATGTTTAAGTATAATTATGATAGTCCCAAATAACAATGATGTTTTGATAATGGCAGAGCAAAGAAGGTCAAGTTTGGATGACATGTGTTACTATTATTTGTGAGTTAAGAGTAATTATTTCACCTCTGACCTCTACGAAAATATTGTCCTTGGACATGACTGTAAAAGATGTTGACAGCGCTTTTAAGAGCGCCCGCGGATGATTGTTTTCCATACAAACTTAGTCAGGCAATAACTTTATCAAATACCTACCAAGTTTCGACAAATTTTTGCCCACTAGCTAACGCTCTTAAAACTAAATTTACCTTATATTGTGCTAAAGATGTGTAATGCTTATGATTTGTAGAACTTTTAGGTCAATCAGAAATTCCAAATTGGGGTCAATATACACAAAAAAAATTATTCATAAAATATTAGTGGATGTTCGTGGATTTGCCTGTGTCGTTACTGTCACCATGCTAGTATTTACAATGTTGATCTCGCTGTTACGGCGTAAAAAACAACACACTCTTATGAACATACAAACCAACATACAAAATTTCGCTTTAAATATTGGTGCATATGTGATTTACAGACAGTCTATTAGATAAATTTTGCGTTAGCTGATAGTATCAGTAAATTTAAAAAAAATCTATGTCAGCAGCGTTAAATAGAGTTATAAAAAACAAAAACGTGCGACTTACGAGCGTTAATTCGCATATTGTCAGTCACAAATTTGAAATTTACTTATGTACATATATGCATTGTCTCATTTATTACCATAATTTCAAGTGAACATAACAATAGAACCGATAAAACTGATCATGATTGGGATACTTGATAACCAATTTAATTAAAATCACAAACTTATATTAAAACGTGATTGGGTAACACTAATAAAAGGTATCGGGTATTCAAAAATACATATTTAATTTTATTTAAGAACACAAATTACTATACTTTAACTAATCCTAATCCTAATCGAAAAAAAAACTCATTATAATAATTTAAAAAAGCCGCACAAAAATATAATACAGTAAATAAGTAATTACAGGACATTACAACTTATAAAACAGATAACATCAATTCTGGAATGTAAATGTCAAAATAACACCCTAAAGGTAGCTTAGACCTATTCTATCGTCATTTAGCCCTAGGCTTCTACACAATGACTTAATTTTGACCTATGGGAGAAAACATCGAGTCATCGGTACTTGTTCCATAAACATGAAAACATGAGGTTACAAGCGCTTAGTGGTTTGTGATCTCATCGAGTTGGCTTTATTTATGATGCAAGCAAATTTAATTAATGGTTGTTATTTTATGGGGACTACATAGTTTAATGTATATCAATACAATAATTGTCAGAAATTAATTAAGATAAGGTTTAGTTTTCGATAACATTACATAACACAATAGGTAAAAAGCGCGAAGAAATTCTTGTTTCTTATTTTTATCTAATCTATACTAATATTATAAAGCGGAAGAGTTTGTTTGTTTGTTTGTTTTTTTGAACGCGCTAATCTCAGGAACTACTGGTGCGAATTGAAAAAATCTTTTTGTATTGAATAGACTATTTATCGAGGAAGGCTTTAGGCTATATAACATCACGCTGCAACTAATAGGAGCGAAGAAACAATAGAAAATGTGGAAATAACGGGGAAAATTATTCATCTTTGAGGGCTTCCGTTGCGTGCGCTGCGAAAACGGTTCAAGATATCAAAAAACTATTATAAAAGAATTATTCCTTTTAAAATGATCTAACAAAATGTCTGCAACAGTATATGTCTATCTTTTAAGGTTAACTCACTAGAACCGTTTTTATGGTAATAGCTATTCCACGCGAACGAAGTCGCAGGCACCAGCTAGTTTTAAATATGCACCTATTCATACCTAAAACATATTTATCAATAAATAATCCCATTCTGATATATTAACAGATGCTTAATATGTGGTTGAAACTAATCTATGGGTATAAGGCCCACGCGGGCACATTATATAGGAGTAGTTGTATAAAAATATATAGCAATAAAAAAATTTGAGTTTGAGTTTTTTTGAAAAAAAAAAAAAAAAAAGTTGTACGAAATGAGCTTATTATCAACATTTTCAAGTTTGCATAAAATTAAAAGAGCTAGTATTGAACTGTTACGAATATTTCAACACAATGTGCACTCGTAATGATTACAACTGACAATCACACAATGGGTCGATATCGTTGTTTTTGCAGGATTATCCATTCCAAACTTGTGTGAACTATCATAGTCAATGCCATAACGTGGTAGTGCAGGCATGTATTCAGGGGTTTAGGGAGTTATGGTATGGTGATCCTAAAAATGATGCATTTACTCTTAATATTATCTGATGTTATAGAAATGAAACTACCACTAACAGGATAAATATTTACTAAACCGAAAAACCGAAATACTTACTAAAAGTACAAATATAGAAGTTAGAAGTTCACCAAATAATTAGTTGTTAAACTGTTTAAGTTTATTTATCTTTGTAGCATACTCGTACAAATTGAACAAATCAATCCCATTTTTTTATTGATTGTAAGTACTTCAGACACTTATTAACTATATTAAAATTAAGTATTAACAACACGCATCATATCAATTATATAATTCATATAAATTACCTGGTAGTAGTAAGTAAATTAAAAGCCAATACAAAACTACAAGTACCAATTTACACCGAATCATGTTTTAAGAAATACTCACCTATGACTCGCCAGGAACTCCCACATTAAAACCTCATCAGCTGTTTAAAAAAACATATAATTATCAATTACATTACAGTAACGCACGCTATCTATGAGTAACAGTTGCCTGGAAATATTGCCAAAACTTAGAAACCCATACAACGTCCCACTTCAATCTCATCTTTATTATCATACAAGTAAAGTTGATTATTGTTTGAAGATAATGTAATAGAATTACCAGATCATAAGCGCAGGTCAGGTCAGTTAGTATTTTAGATGAATTATTAGTTTCAAGATAAAGGAAGTGAGGTCGGGAGTCAGTACAATTAGTTTGATTCGAAGAGAGAGTCTAGATTAGCAGATAGCATTAGTTTGGGTGATTGTGCAGATTTAGATACATAAGTACTATCTGCATTCAAAGTGCCTCTAATGTAGGTTAAATATAGAAACAATAGTGCGTGAAAGTAATTCAATTATTTTATTTCGGGTGTGTCTAGGATATAATGCTATAAAATTAAAGAAGAAATAATGTGGTCTAATGGGACTATGTAATTGTAATTATGATACTACGTTGCACGTATACAAGATTTTTTTCTATGTATTAACTAAATGTTTACCCGAACAAGAACTAATTTTAAACATTTGCAATGAGACAACCTAATTGTTTTCCTGGTTTTAATCCTTTTAAACCTTTTTTTACGAATTAAATAGATGCAGCCAGATTCATTTTTAATTATCATATTTTATCTTATATTACCTTTTTTCAGCGAGGTGAAAACCGTGTGATCAATTTGTCTGAAAGATTTAACTAATTTTTTTTAGCGCGCGTTGATGTCGTTTGTAAGCGTTACTATATATCAGAGTAAAAGAGTTCAACGCGTTTACAATTTATTTTTGTATCTTAAAAATATTTTATCATTAAAAAGACAGAAGCCTAGACAATAAAATGAAATGAAGCTGTGCCAGCAAAATGTGATGGTGTTTTTATTTATAAATTTGTTAAAACAACAACTCACATCAATCAAGTAATCGTGATTTAGTTGGCAGGTGTAAGAACGTAGAGTGTAACATAGTAATTAACTTAAAATTTCACCTTTGAACTGTTTGTTAAGAGCATTTGAACTCATAACGTACAAATTATGAGTATCAGGGTGGTACAGTACAACGTAAATTTAGATAGTAGTTTATGGAAAATATGATAGCACAAAATTCGGAAGGTGACCTCAAAAAACTGGTTACATAACTAAGAAACAACAATATTAACCTTATAAAACTATAAAACTCTAGACATATTCAAAGTTGTCATTAATTATAATTATAATTGCACTTTATCATTATCAAACAATATGGCTTGATTTTTGGATGTGTTTTAAGTTTTGATTTCATGTGATTAAAGAAAGACTTGTCAAAATATAAAAATAAAAATATAAAACTAATTATAACGTGCATTGTATATTTTAAGCATGTTTTTAAAACTTAAATTGTTATTATACATGACCACAATTTGCCTGATAATATTTTTTTACTGGTGCTAGAAAGTTTAATGCGAGCCATATGCGAGCAACAACTTTATCAGTTACGTACTGGCGCGATGTTTGTACCTAACTAATGATGATGTATCAACTTGTGTGGTAATACCAACATGATAAGGTAATTATAATAATGGGTTTTGGACGGCACATTAGTAAGCAGATAACAGAGTGTTATGAGACCTAAACTTAAACTTTGTATCATGCCAGGAATGTCAGATATTGCATGATGTTATAGTATAGGTAAACAAACACTGAAAACATGACAGGAAATTAAACATTTCAAAACAAATAATTGCAGTCACTGAAGGCTTACTTGTTAGTGTTGTTATCCCCTAAACCCCTGAATACATGCATCGGTAGCTTCAACTATGTCGTTCTGAAATATCAGTAACATATGTCACATTTGAACCCCTATACCATATTATAAATTACGATGATCCATCGCTGAAACCCAACCAATTCACTTTCGCTATTACATTTAAACATATTTTTTTACGCTTGTCAAAGACATTATTTGCCTTGACCATGCTCGACTTCAAAATAAATTCCTAACAAAAAACTAAAGCCTAGAAGAACTACTTACCCACTTTTTATAGCCCTCTCGAGTAAAATACCTACACGGTCCTCTTCAGTAACAATGGCCAGCAAATTATAATCAAGCAACTAAGTAAATAACTCGGCGTGACAGGAGAATGTACATGTCCCGTGTCTCGTTAGTAGAGAGATGACATGGATATTTGGTAATCACTATCTTTGATAGAATCGCATGGCTGATGTGAGCGGTAAAAAGTGGTATTTACATCTGGGCGCTTTCGTGGATCGGTTGACATGACAAACAGTGAGTACCGGCTGGTAGTCATAGTACGGTACTCACTGTTTGTCACTTGTACTTTTTATTCTGTGACTTTGGGCGCTTTGAGACATGTCGACACCGGAGTTGACCACTCTAATTCGAACTTATTGTCTTGCTTTTTATTTCTATGAAGAGAGCGATCAGAATTTCTTGGACATCCGTGGCTTCTGGTGCAGTTGCAAACTCTCAAAGCAAAGTTCTCGGCTCCCATACGAACTTACTATACTATGAGCTCAGAATACAGAAAGAACCAGAAGCCGCGTTCAACTGTAATTGCGAGCTACACGCTGTGTCCAAAAACCGAAACAACGCCCCCCGCCCGCGTCACTTCCCACCCGCGTAATGTTGCTAGCTCAGGCATTATTTGCCCGTTTTTAGGGTAAATTTTGGGAGTCTAGGAGGTGAGATAATAATAGAATAAAAATTGTCCTATTCTATATAATTATGTACCTACCTAATTGTCTCAAGAAATCGATAGGTTTATTGAATAAAAGACGCTTTAGAAAAAAAATACATTTAATTTTATTTTTGCTGAGTAAGCTTTTTAAAATATTGTCCAATATAATAATATAACAATAATGGTTTCCATAACTCTTCCAGCCGTGCTCTTTGTATTATTTTTGTCCACACCGCTTTCCTTTCTTCATCAACTGGGAAGCTAAAATTTGAGATAACTAATATAGAACCATAGTTACATACCCGCTCCCCCTCACCCCTTCTCCCTCACACACACACATCAAAAAATATTTAGAAATCCGATATTACCATACTATTTAATAGGATTATTTGGTTAGGTACACACGGGCTGCACTGACGCTTTATACTTTCTTTTTTCAAGTCGGTTAATTTTTATTAAATTACTTATTAATATTCTACAATGAATAAAAGCCCTCAAAAGGTAATAAAAAGAAGGGTAAATCAAAACTCTTTTATTGGCAACACTATAGATGGATGCATCATTATCTATGACAATTGAAAACTGAGAAATTTATTCATTAATTAAATAAGTTGATACCTAAATACGATACTTACACGTGAAATGTGATCCCATCGTGTTTCTTTTTTAGACCCGCTGCATTTTTACAGGTAGGAACGACACAAGACGGCATAATTTAGTTAAATTGGTCACCGTTATAACACGTCATTCGCTCCGACGGTCACAGAGTGACTGATCGGTCGCGCGTCAAACTACTCTGTTTCAGAGTAGTTTTAGTAGCTTCAATATTAGGCGCGCTCACGGTTTCTGGTTCTTTCTGTATTCTGAGACTATGAGTACATCTACGAGTATAGGTATAGTCACATAATACAGTATAGTTCAAGCGACATAAAGTTTTAACTCTTTATAAATACAAGGAGCATGAAGTGTCAACAAAGCAATTTTCAGGTAAACATTCAAAACATAATTGCACAGTGTCAGTGGCAGTATCTATAAAGATCGGCGTTAACTGCATCATTTGAGTCACGATGGACAACATTAGCGTGAAACAATGACATATCTTTAAAGATGTCTCATTGTATTGGAAAAAGACGGACATACATAGATTTGGCCAGATATATACCGTGCGAAAAAAAGCTGACTGAGCCGTTCATTTTAGATATTTATTGGCCGGCTACAAGTCACTGCATGTTAGGTCGATTTGTGCATTTAGGTTCAAAGTCTGATAAAGATGCGTCCGATAGATATCAATCGAAAACAAGAAAGGCAATCCAACACTGAATTGTCATATGTCAATGCTTCATTTTCAAACTGCAACTTTTCCAAATGAAATTTATAAGTTTACTTAGCAGAACCAACAGTTAGTTAGTTACATTAGAATCTTTTTTTAACAAGAATAATACATAGTACTTTTACTGTTAACCGTCTCGGAATTAGTATCATCTACGCATGGTTGTTACAACACCCCATCAGATCGGTTCTCAAGCCGTCGTGTGATCGTGGTGTTACATCTAATGAAATCATTATGGTTTGCATGACACGTCCTTTAATGTACGCTAGATGGCACGACACGACACCAAGGATCTTGTGGCCGGATGTGTTATTAATGGTTTGTGAAATTAATCATAACTTTTTAGAAAAAAATGAACTTTTGGCCCCAAATCAATATGGATTTCGCAGTAAGAAGTCCACAGACGATGCAGTGCTTAAACTCTCCTCCCTCGTCACCTCTTATCTTGATAACGGTAAAAAATGTGTCGGCGTCTTTTTAGATCTTCAAAAAGCGTTCGATACCGTATCAATTCCTATTCTTCTCGCTCGTCTAAATATATCGGTGTCCGTGGTGTAGTTTATGATTGGTTTGCAGACTACCTAAATGTAAAGACCACGCTCTTTAAGGCGTACTGCTTAAGCATGTACACGTGTCAGCTGTGGATAACGTTCACGCAGAAAGCAATGAGCAGAATAAGAGTCCAGTACAATGACGCGTACCGGGCTCTTATGCGGCTCCCGCGGTGCTGTAGCGCTTCGGGCATGTTCGCAGACGCGGGGGTCCCTGATTTCTTCGCTGTGATAAGAACTCGCGTAGCCTCGTTTTGGCGGAGAATGCGCCGTTCCAACAACGAAATTCTCATGGCTGTGTCTGACGACTTCCGGAGTCCAGTATATAGACGCTGGATCTCTGTCCACATGGACAAGAACAAGAAATGACCCACATGCACAATCGTGTGCATGCTATTTGTATATCTTTAAGTTATAATATTTTTAAATTGACAACACCCCTTTACAGTGTTCTACTAGTATTAAGTTCTGGGTTGATATTGCCTGAAATAAATGACTTTTATTTTATTATTTTATTTATTTAAATAATCGAAATCAACAAGTTAGAATCGAAAATCATTCTAGTGACAGTGCTTCTTGTAGCTATGGAGTTCCTCAGGGCTCTACATTGGGACCGACCTTATTCCTCATATATATCAACGAGTTATGCACCTACAAATCTATCGCTGCTGATATTATAACGTTCGCGGATGATACTGTTCTTTTGTTCCATGATCGTTCTTGGGATCAGGTATTTAAAAAAGCAGAGGAAGGTCTGTCGCACATTATTACATGGCTAGAAAACAATTTACTCACCATAAATGCTTCTAAAACCATGTACATGTCATTTAGCAAAACAAATGTGTCCAGACCACCACGTTCTGCAACCATAAAGGCACATGCCTATCCATATGTTTGTATTTGATACTAGGTATGTATATTTATTGACTTTTTAGTTTTATTTATGTATTGTATAATGGTTTAATTTGTACTTTTTTGTTACTATTAGAATTAACTTTATTATTATGATTAGATTATTTATCATTAGAGTAATTCGCTTTAAGCGGTTCTAATTGTGAGAATAAATAAATAAATGTAGTAAAATATTACCAAATAGTAATTGTAACTGTAACACTCTAGCCATGGTAAACAGTATAAAATACCTAGGCGTTATTGTAGATGACAAGTTAAAATGGGGCCCACATATAGATACTATGACAAAAAGAACAAGAAAGCTTATCCACATATTTAAAACGCTAAGATATATAGCTGACGAAAAGCTTTTAATACAAACATACAAAGCACTAGCTGAATGCGCGTTAAACTATTACTTTATCACCATAGAGAGAGCCCAACGTGCATTACTTAAGGTAACTTTTAAACTACCATTCTTATACAGCACCAAAGACTTATATGATAGATGTAAAGTGATGACTGTTCGAAAACTCTTTATACAGCAATGTATTAAGAGATACCATAAAAGCACTGTTCCAATTCTTAATGAAGAGAACCTACCCAAACCGATACAAAGACGTCCCCCAAAATGTCCAGTGCCTAGATATAATAGCGATGTTGCTTGGATACATTACTCGCATCTTGCTCCAATATTTTATAATGCATTTAATACTTATTTTAACACAACTAAGCTGAATCAACATAAATTAAAAACAAATCTTAATGAATTGTTATCAAAAATGAGCTATGAAGAAATTGAATTATTACTTGTCAAACCTGACAAATAGCAGGTACACAAAACACAAGAACTTCATTATTTTTAAATAACACAAACACCCAAGTAGCAGAAATATCCAGAATACACACACACTCACAAACACTCTCTCTCTCCCTCTCTCACTTACACACACACCGCACACACACACACCACACACACACACACACCACGCACACACACACACACACACACACACACACACACACAAATCCAAATGCAAATACACACAGCAGGACCAACATGTACATATATACAGATAAAAATTATATATTCTTCTATTATTATTATCTTATGATGTCCATAGTTTTAGCTTTATTTACTTTTAATTGTATTTGTTAACCATCCAAATCTCTTGGAAGAACCTGTCTTTTGCAACACAGTTCCAACTAAAGCAAAAGACAGAATCATGTAAATTATACAATAAGGTTGCTTAAATAAAAATTTACTTTACTTTACTTTACTTAACATATTTTGGGTAAAAATGTACTATATACATATAAAGATAGGTCTTTGAATTATAACGAGAACACTGATTATATTAATGAATTAATTAATGTGACCGATAATTAAATAATACCTAGACTGCACTTAAAATTAGATGTCTATTTCGCCGCAAACTTACCTAAATTAGTACCTTTGCATCTTAGAGCACTGTGTTTTTATCTTTGTTTTACTATTAGGTACTGAGAGTTATATAGCCCCACCAAAAACATTTTTCACGTGATTTCCGAAAATCGTTCATATCATTTCTCACTCATAAAAGTATCGCAAAATCACCAGTCCCTGTAGTACGAGTATAATACCCTACAATCCATCAGTCCCTTACGTACTTATTAGGAGACTCGCTAGATGGCACGAGTTTCGACATAACTCGGCGTGACCTCATAAAGATGTACTCGTGAATTATAGCCGGGCTCATCCTGTATCATCTGACAGCAATGCAATACGTTTCTACAGATGCAGTAAACCTAGCTTTGGAGACAAATGCACGTAGGTTTGTAATGTCGGTGTGAACCCTTGAATTAATACAACGAATTAAATATTCAACGGGGCAATGCAGCTAGCATTTTGGGTACGCTTCCTTTTGATAAAGTAGATATTATGTGTTTATAAAATGTTTTTGATGTTTTTCACACACATGTTTTTATTGTATTTATTCATGTCTCTCTTTGAGTCGTATTTCCTCATGACTCCCCCGCAGAATTAATTCGTTAGGAGACTTCTCTTGGGTACATCGTGGTGAGCGCCCAGGTCCTTCCACGGAAGACACACACAACGAATGTTTTATACTACCATGAACATATGTTTTTTCTTTTTTTTCTTTGACAAAAAATACTAGGCTTTGTCTCTTCCTTCTTTTTTAACCTAGTAGTTTATTTTTTAACTCTAGTGGCAGCGGCGAGATAACAAACAGTTTTTAGGGCTTATTTGTTCATGTACTAGGAGTTTGTCAATATGTTAACTAAACAGTTTTCACCCACGTGTAATTCGCGTGTATTGTTTACGCGTTTAGTTAACATATTGATATAATGTCTCACGAAAGTTTTAATATTAAAATTGGAGTTTGTCGTTTTGTTTCATGATAAAAAAAAGTCCATATCACCATTGGGTCCTATACTACAACCACATCAAAAATTACGATAATCCGTATATTGCCAAATGTTGCTTAAACTGTCGGTTATCGTTGGATAGGTGACCAAAAAGTGGCATTACATTTTATATACAAGCGTTTCCGTGGGTCGGATGACTTATAGTAGTTCCCGGCTGTTTGTTGATAATAATTAGTCTAAGTGTTTGTCGAAATACTTAATGTAAAAAAAATACAAATAAAGTAGATAAAAAATTTAATCAAGTCCGATTTAGACTTAACATCTAATAACAATAAAATATACAATATTACTCGTATTAATTAAGACTTAAGGTAAGTATACGTGATTGAAACTACAAAGGTATGCTTGACTTATGTTAGGAATTTCTTTAGCACGATGATATTCTTAACTTACAATTCAGAATTTATATCTACGGATGCCGAATTAATAACATACGAATAACATTCCGATATGATTATTTATTGCTAAATAATAGTTGATTGTTAAATAATGTTATTGTTAACAAAATGACTAAAAACTATCCTTTAATCTACATTATGGTAAGGCGTCTTAAGATTAGTTAAAATCTGAAGTGTCAAATTAATTCTATCTTCAATTAATTCATTGCCTTTGGTGTTTTACAGATTTCGCTGAAAAATAGGTAATTATAGCAAAATCAGAGTAAAATACCGTAAAACCGTACAATTTCGTCATGATTCAGTCATTCCTATCTAAATAACGAGTTCACAAATTTTCGCTAAATTTTTAACTCACTCGTATCACTCAACAAGCTCATTGTGGTTTAGAGATTCTACGTTTTAATTAATTTTAGCACCACTACAGAATATAAAGGCGAAATTTGGTGGGAAATTTACAGTGATTATACAAATACGAGTATGGATGTATTTTTATGACATTGTTTGTTCAATGTCGTGTCAATACACAATAATAGCTCTTACAGATGTAAGTTAGTATGTGTCTAATTTCCCCAATTCTAATAATCCAACAATTTAAGTAAACGTATGGCAACAGTTACAATACTAGGCGACATTGTCTCCTTAGATAGAAACCAATGGTTTAATTTCCCATTAAAAGGCACCTGAAATTGAATATCTTTTTACAAGAGACATGCAATATAAAAGATCTACCGTAAAAGCATAATTTTTGCTTTATATCTCGACCAATGTAAAGTTTAGAACCGTCTAACAACATACAGATTCACAAACTCAGGTATACAATACAATTTCCACATTAATTTCGATCACTATAGTCTGGTTTCGGAACTTGATTTTTTTAATGAACAATTTCTACACATCTCTGTTGTTTGAACACTAATATACAAATTGAACCGCTCATAATCTAAAAAAAATCCTGTTTGAGACCAAACTTTAGCAAAAAAAACGCATTAGAAATGATCAACTTTAACAGCAACAGTGTTAAGTGTAGTTGTAGTGGGAAGATGTATTTGATCCCAATCTGTGCTGAGGTGTGCCTCTGTGTCTGTGGCCTTGATGGTGAGGCCTAGTGTTGGGACGGCGTTAGCGCAGTGCGGCAGACGCAGCGTTACGGGCCGCAGGAACACCAGCCCTTGCGGGCCGCACATCACTAGCGGAGACAGCATCGCTTCACCTGCAGTTGGCGATGAGCTTTAGGATCTTGTTGATTGAGACGGATTAGTCTTGGAACATTCATAACTGGGCCAATATAAGGTGTAATTTAACGGCCTTTCAAAACGGATTCAGTTCATCATTACATTTTATCAACTCTTGTTCTATGACTTTTGGATAAGAAATTAAAATTAGCTGTTCCGCACGGAATGTTGGTGAATTTGAAAAGTGGTAGAAACAAGATTGTTGGCAATGATATAATAAAACCACATACCTACATAAGGTTTATCAATTAATTCGGTATACATCAAATAAACACATTTTAATTCAATAATGCTCCAAGAAAAATCCAAATATGTTCAAATGTGAAGGAAAAGCAAGTGGTGAAAAACCAATTGGTGCTGTTTGGAATTATGTACGAAATACGAACTGAAGATAAATAACTGAATTTAGATAAAATCAGTAAAGCAACCTAAGGTAAAATGTGATTGGTAGGGAAAATTACAAATTATTATTAAATAATTAAATTAGGTAAAGGGTAAAGTGCGAAAAAGATTTGTAACAAAAGGTTTTTAGCTGGTAGTGGACGTGACAACGAATATTTCAACACACAAACACAAATCGCAACACACATTTAACTCATTATTTTTATACATGCAAAGCCATTTCTACGAATATTAAGCAAAGACACATAATTATCACACGATAGTAAATTATCAGAAAATATAAATAAATACTACATATTATGTTGTATACTGTAGAAATTAATTGTGAAAGAAAATTGGGACTTATAATAACATTTGACTGCACAAAAAAGTGCACGTAATACTTTATATTTTTACTAACAAATTCTCTCTGAAATGTGTCTATAAATTAATTAATTTAGTTAGAATCCAAAAATTTTGTATTGATTCAAACAGTGGTCGTTACATAAAACGCAGACAAAGGACAGAAACAAGACAATGCAATATTGTACAGTGCACAATAATTAACTTCAGGTCACATACGATCATACGGTAGGTTGTAGGTACAACAGTCTCCGCCTCTTCTCTTCTACCTCTAAGTACGAGTGTATTGTGTTGTAGTAACTGCGTAAATAATGGGAGCTGTTAGGTATGAATCGGATTAGCACAATGTCATATTAATGTGGTGGTCAAGCATGTCTCGGTTAGGTGTTTGTTACTGGTAATCAATGGGGTTAAAATATGATACTAATAATTAATAGGAGTAAATTTTATAATTGCATAAATTTCATAACGTAACATCGCATGCGGTGCAATAAAATCCATGCAACAATATACCAAACAAAACGATTTCCATCTACGCAAAAAACAGGGAGCTTCCCAGCTCGCAACACAAAAATCCCAAAAATCGTCATAAACTCCCAAATATTATTCGTAAATTCCGATTCAGTTGCATTCGTTAAAAGGCCAATTAGTAGTGCAGGTCTAGTTCTACATCGCGTGCTTCATTACAAAAGCTTTACCGTTGTCCATATCGATGGGAGGTCCTCCCACGCGCTGGCTGAGCCTGGGGTCGGACACTGTAAAGTAGATCTTTTGCTTGATCCCTGGTGCTATTGCTTTCGGAGGTATTATTAGGGAAACGCCCCATTGTCTGTCTTCCAACACGCCCCCTTCACTATCAAATATACCCCACGTTGTATGAGGCCCGTCCGGAGTTACTTCCTCCGGTTTACTAGTAGAGGCGTTATTGTCTGATGAAGATGTTTGCAATACGGTGGTCTGGTTATTTATTATAGTCGTTTCGTTTTGACTGGAAGACATGTTCTGAGAATTCTCTTGGCTCGATTCACTATTCTCTAATATCTGTTCGCAGAATGTTACTGTTCTATTTGATTTTAAAGACTTATCTTGCAAGTCTTGAGAGGTATAAGGGGTACTCTGAGGTTTATTTTCGAAATTCATGCTACATTCGGAAGCGTAATGCGTTTCCATGGAGGTAGTTGATTCGTAAGGAACGGGAGAGGTTGTCACTTTTAAAGCATTTGAGATATGATCCGCTTTGCCATGTAACCTGGGAGCATACATGGGTTCGCCTTTCAGTATCTTAGTTTCTAAATTCTTTGATTTCTCTTTCTCAGAATCCGTTTGGCTTTCAGTTAATCTGAGCTTCGAGAAATCTATTTCTTGGAATGTTTCAGTGTCTTTGCCCGCTTGTGCCTCGGTTTTGGTCTGATATATCGGCTCGCGTCTGGACAAGTGGTTCGCGTCGCTGAGCTCGTACGGACTGCTCCTCGCACTACCATCTTGTGCATTACTTTCAGCAGCCACTTCTTTTGTTTCTTGATGAGACTCGTAAATAACACATTCTTTAAGTTCTCGTTTAGAAACGTATAGTGGTTCTCTTATTTTAACAGAATCGCTGTCATTGCATTCTTTTCTCGTTTGATAAATCATTTCCTTTTTAGCTTGATTTCTTTGTTTTATAATTTCCAACTTTTCTTCTAGTCTAATGCTGTAAGTGGACTCTTTGCTCGCTAAAAGTGCTGCTTTTTGAGATAGAATCTCTTGCTTTGACACGTATGTACACTCGGCTGACGCTGGCCTTATTTCAGGCCTTGCATCTATTATTTCGTGTCGAGTTGCATACGGAGTGTCGGAACAACTAGATTTGACTTCTGATCGTGTAGCGTAAGGAGATTCTGTCTGACCAATCCTAGACATCATTTCTATTCTGGAAGCATAGGGCGGTTCACTCATGCATTTACTCATAGGTGAAACTCTACCAGGATAGTTGTTGGGTGTAAGCAGTCTCCTATCTGGTCTTATTGCATAAGGATTTTCAGTCCAGGAAGTACTAGGAGGGGGTTCATAAGTTCTTTTCCCATAAATCTGTTCCTTTGTCAGTGGACTTTCCATTCTTTGTTTTAACATTTCCTCTTTAGTGTTGTATGGTGACTCAGAAAATCTTTGTCGCAACATCTCTTCTTTCGTCGTATACGGACTTTCTGAGGTCATTCTTCCTCTCATAATTTGTTCCTTACTCGAATAGGGTGATTCACTATATGACGAATCCAACTGCTTACCCATTTCTTGTTTGTTTGTACATGGACTTTCTGTCATTAGTTCTTTTCGTGTAGCATATGGGTTTTCACGAATGCATTCAGCTCTTGTAGCGTACGGCGGATCTAAAAGTGGCATTGGTAAAGTTTGGGAATTTCCGTATGGATTCTCAAAGCTTTGGTTAGACATTTCAGACCTACTCCCGTACGGATTTTCGCTTGAGGTATCGTAAACAGAAGAAGTATAAGTTCTCCTGGGCTTAGGTATAGGATCATAAACTACGTGCTCTTTGCTTTGGTAAACGGGTTCTGGAGGTAGCGGCTGGGTAGGGTGGAACGGTTCGTGCTTCATTTGCTGTTGTCTTTGGTAGATTGGATCTATTTTGGTAATCATATTGAAGTTGGATGTCTGGCCGTAGATGCCTCTTCTATTGTACTCGATGAGAGAGTTCTGCCTACGTAACAGCGGGGTAACTTTCGGTTCGGTTTCAAAATCGCACATGGAGTTCTGTCTTCTCAAATTTTTAAATACGGGCTTTGCGTCGTAGTCTCTGATGGTGCAAACGGACCCGCTTCTGTCGTCGCAGAATGAGCTTTGTCGCTTTAGAATCGGTTTCAATACTGGCTTCTCGCACGAAGACGAGTTACTGCGCTGCAGCATTTGGTTCCTGATCTGCTGGTTTCGAATGTGAGTATTCATATCACTGAGGTCGGACTTCTCTCGCCTCAACATAGGCATTTGATACGATTGATGTCTCTGCTGCAAGTCGCTTTCACAGAGGGACTTCTGTCGAGATACTTTTTGGGAGCTTTTGGTTTTTGAACGGAACAGGTCGAGAACGGCGTTTTTAATGAATGATGGTTTTTTTGACAATTTCTTTTTAGTTTTTGGTGAAAACGTCTCGTCGCGCTCCACGCTTGAGTTCATGGCATCAGATGAACTGCGGAACCCACAACCAAACACCCTCTTAGTTACTCAATGATTGGAAGGACAAACCAGACTCTTCAACGTGTATAGGGACTCGGTTGAAAAATTTGGATTGTCTCTATGACTGGCAATTTCAAATAGGATGAATTTTGTGATTCAGTAAAAGCATATTGAAATAATTGTCAGCAGGAGATGAAAAATTGTAATCAATTTAATGAAGTACGGAAGAAAAATGGAAATGTAAAATTTATAACGAGACAGAAAAACTCCAAGGATGATATGAACAATGAAATACCTTCGTTAAAATAATTACATATGAAATAAACACAATAAGGCATATTCATAAACATATTCTGAACTAAAAATGGTTGAGTATAAGTAAAGGACAACTTAGTCCAATATGCTTTTAAATTGAATTCAACAAGTTGCACTAAAATGCAGACACGCAGCCAATTTTCGTTCATCAACTAAATACTCCAACTAAAAACAGATGTTATTACAATTTACAGAATAACGCCACAGTGAACAAGCAGTAGGAGAACTCAGACCACAGTTCGATTTAATATAAAAACAGGGGTAGATAGAACAAAACATTTGATAGTTTTAAAAGTGATACATTTACCTACTTAGAATAGGCTTCCTAAAGTAAATGTTACACTGTAGGCACTAATATTTGATTGTCAGTAGTATCCTAGAGTTTGTTCACTGCGCTATCTCCCCGATATAGATATGTTACATGATATATAACCACATACGATACCAGCTACACTGTGGCCCGACAAGACGAGGTTAGTCGATGTGAAGCGATCGGTGTTTGCATGTTAGAGCAAATTGTACAGACTTTACATAAACAGGGAATTTACTTTGAGAACTTTCTAGAACTTTGGGAACATGCATTATACTCATAATTTCAATTTTATAACAAATTTTACTAGTTTTGGGAGGGAGACGTATTCAACAGTTGTATGTATAATATTGTGTAGTGATGTGTGACTCACCTCAAGTTATGCATGTGTTGAGGTTTTCTGTAGAGTTCGAACGCAGAGCCTCGCTGTTCTCTACTTCCTGCTAAATCTGGAAATATTTACAAGTACCAATGTAAGTCATACCGAGTACATTTTTTTTTTAATACTGAGTTGTTGTTGCGTCGCTTGGTGTTTGATTTGTTAGTAAGTATTTGTCATCATTTACGACGACTTGCGTTCTTAATTTATTAACGAGGGATCTTACATATCTGCTATTATTCTATAGATGATCTTTTCCAGTATATTCTTTTATCGACTTCGTAGCGCAAAGAATCGTCATCTTAACCCCATGCATTATTGTGTTCTTAACTATCGCTTAGCAAATTATGCTACTTGTCTTGTAATTGTGCTAGTGATCAAACGCCTCACTTTGTAGTTGTAATTAGTATTACCTATAAGGTGTGGGTTGTGCGGCAGGTTGATGGCGCGGTGGTGCGGCGGCGGGCCGGCGTAGGGCGGGGACGGGCCGCCCAGCGGGGAGCCGTACATGTTGCCCTGCTGATATAATGAACAAATATGGTAAATTTATGATTGCAGTTCGTTTCTTCCGAGTGAAAACTTTGAAAATTTGTGAAATTTGTTTAATTTTTCACGTTCTCCTTATAAAGTAATTAAAAGAAGATCAGAAAAATATGGAAATCCTTTACTTCAGAAGACAGGCGTCATGTCGTACATATTTATAAGGTCAAGGATTTCGGATATAAACCGGGAAAGATGGAGCATGTTGCACAAACAAAGGCCTCGCCGTTGTTGTTGATGTTCCTTAAAAGCTTCACCTAGATAGTGTATATAGTACCTGGTGGTAGTTGTTATGCGGCGGAGCGCGGTGCGGCTGCGAGGCGGAGTGCTGGTGCGAGTACTGCGGCGGGTACGTGCCGCGACCTGCGCCCGGACCCACGTCCATGCCCTGCGGGAGGAGTTAGAACTTATACTGATACGTGATTGTATAGGGAGAACTAAACATACCAAATACAATCAACCTGCTGATGTCTGGTCGCAAACAATTTTAAATACAATAATATTGTACAAAAATGGTGAATACATACATACTTATGGTTTTGCACTAACATAGATTTACCGAACTTTTAAGTCTTTTGTTCTATTTACTTTTGAGATACCAGCTTTATAAACTCTAGACCCCAGATTTGGCCACTCTACTTCGATAAGTCATCTCCGTCGGGTTAAAAGTATTTCTATGTTCTTACCCCATTCCTAGGTACATGGTTGGCGTCAGGCGGGCGGTAATGCTTGGGTTTGGGTGGCGGCACTGGCTTGTAGGGCGGGACCGGCGCGCCGCCCCGGCCGGGGTAGTCCGCCTGCGACGCTGAGTTGGTGCGCGCGCTGACGAGGAATTGTAATGTTAATTAGAGGATACTTGAATGATCGAGTATATAAGAATGGGCTAGGTGTGGCTGTACAAGGTGCATGAATGGTCTCAATACTAATTACTTTACACTCTCTGTTAGATTGGTTGCTACGAAAAAAACGATTTTAGCGATAAGGTCATCAATTTGGACAATAATTTAGTGTGCATCTTAGCGTTGTTTTAGTCATTTTGGTGTTTTAATATCTTTGCAACTTATTGTTGTTCTACGACTAATAAAATATCACAAAAAAGACTGGTATTCGTATACCTAATCAACTTGTTCCTGTTTTGGACTGCCAAAATTTTATAAAGCAGCTTTTAATAAAATCGCTTAAGTTAGAACTAAAATTTTCTTTATAATCTACAATAAGACTGAAACATCATTAATGAATGAATACGGATTTACAATAACTTGGTACCTGTACTTAGCATGTTCGTTGGTGGGTTGGTTGGGCAGCGAGGGCCCGCGCGCGTGCAGCGGCGCCGCGCCGTTGGGCGCGCGCACCGCCGGCGCACGGTACTCGCCACGGTGCGGGCTGAACGGGAATAAGGTTGTTTTATCATAGTTTATTATAGAACAACATAAGAATTTCGCACGAATTGTGTGTTAAAATAAACAATAAAAAAAAGTACAAATAAAACACTGAGTTTGGAAATAGAGGCTCGGTAAAAAAACAAAAAGAATTTGTTAGGTACTTGCGCAAACGAACCCGTTACGCTCGCATTTTTTTTTATAGGTATTGGGCTTATAGGCACTCATTCCGGAACCAGATTTATCAACAAAAAATAAATAACAATTCAATCTATAGGGAGAACAGAATATTTTGTCTTCTTGCAAGATTCAGATTCTTTAATTGTCAGTTATGTGATATTTCATTACAAGTGGTTTACAAAATAATAAATAGTTCATAACGACGCGTCAAGTTGATTATACATTCAATAATTAATAATTTTACACATTAGTAATCATTTTAATAATAAGGCAGCTGTAAAGGGGCTTTGTCAAAAGTGGTGCGTGATGTAGCTAATGTTATTCATTAATAACTAAAAGAGAAACAATGTCGGCAATTATCATACCTCGTCATAGAAAATAATTTACAATAAAAACAGTCCATACTAAAATAAGAAGTATTTACGCTTAATAGAATACAGGAAAGAAATACGGAGACAATTAATTACAAAAACAACAAGTGTTGGCGTGACACGTGACAAGTACTGAACCATATAAGTTTGTAAAATATACTCGTAATAACAATAAAACGACATCTTCACGCACGGATCAAATACCCTTGTATACAAATATTTATTAAATCTTCTTTGTAAATGTGGGTATTGAGGTGGGTATATATCTTACCTGTAGTTACTCTCAGGGCTGCGAGTGTAGTCGAGCGAGTTGTGTTCGTGTGAGTTGGAGTTGCGTTGCGGGCTGGAGGCCGACATGGCGCTCGGGTTGGGGGGCGGCGGGGGCTCCATCTTACTGCTGGACGGAGATAATAGTATGCACTTTAGAGCGATTACCAATGTCAAGCAAAGGTCGACGAGGTCTGTCCTTGGATG
>OZ026828.1:7284078-7356170 GCA_964023185.1 Macaria liturata | reverse complement strand
TGCACTGACGAAACGACTCAATTGAGGTGTTCTGGTAAACTGATTTTTGATGTGACTGTGCAGCTAAATATTGCGATTATTATAAAATATAATATCCTTTATTTATTACTTTCTGATACAATTTACGAGCTATTCAACGTGTACTCACGCATCTGTCCGCTAGCCACCGCGTTGTATTCGTCAGGCGAGTGCTGCACGATGAGGTCGATCCGCTCCTGCAAGCTTAGCAGGAACAGCACGGCTTCCTCGCGCGTCACGCCCTTCATTTCCATCTCGTTCACCTGTGGACGAAGTAAGCGTGAGATTAGACTTATATTTGTGACTTGTTTCTTATTTTAGGCTATTTTTTTTATATTATCTAGTCAGATCACAAAGAGCTGATAGGACAATGTAAATTAAAGGTACCTAACAACTAGGTTACCTGAAGTGGCCTCATATATACTGGCCCTTGAGTATTTTATGACTGATGTTGAGTATAATAGAACTGACCTTAAGTACAATGTGACTGAACTTCAAATACAACAGCAACCGAGCCTTTTTTTGGACATTGATCAGATAGGGTTCAAATGTTTAATATTGTTAGACTGACTTTGAGTACAATATGAATGACCTTCAGCACAATATGACTGACCTTGAGTATCTTATCAGCCGGCTGCAGCCCCTGCAGCGCGGCGGGGCTGGCGGGCTGCACGCCCGACACGAACACCCCCGACCTGTTCCCGCCGCACAGCCGCAGACCAACCGAGCCTTCCTTTTGGAAGCTGATGAGACGGGGCTCGCTCCTGGAAGTGAAATAAAAATAAAATGATCTAAAAGTGAATAAAATATGAGTAAATGTTTATTTATTTGATTAATGGGCGAGCAGCAAATTGCTGATGTGCCCATATCACACTGTGTCAAAATTATTTTATATAGTCCACACAAAGTTCCAATTTATACAGTCCACTGGTGCAATGATCACAAGTTAACAAGAGATTTTTTGGGTTTCTGTAACCAGTCATCAAGCCGGTTCTTAAAGTTGTTTACAGATGTTGCACTGACCACCTCTTTTGGCAACCTGTTCCAGTTATGAACCACTCTGTTGCTGAGTATGTGGTGACCAGTGTTAGTTTTGGCAGAGCATCGCTTGATTGTCTGGTTGTGTCCCCTGCTATGATCACTACGATTAAACAGTTTACACAAATTTGATGTATCCGGGAGGTTGTATAGTCCGTTCAAAATTTTAAAAGTCTCTATAAGGTCTCCACGTAGTCTCCAAATTTTAAAACTAATAACCAGCATACAGCTGTATTTGGCCAATGAACTGGCTACAACCACTGGACAAAACACTTGAAGAGAGAAAACCACTAATTTGTCAGAAACCCAAGGCTTGGTTGAGTGGATTATGGTAACATTACTAAAAGTACCTCAACCAATGAAGGACATATTTTAAAACCGAATTTCATTACTTACGGTGGTTTAGTTCGCTGCTGATTGCCCATTGCTTCTTCTTCGTATAACTGTCGTCGACTGCTGTAGTAATCTGTAACATTAATTTGGTATAAAGTAACCAAACTCCACATATTATGGACATTTAATCATTGAATCAATCATTTTAGCTTCTATACAGTTTGACAGGTTGTAAATAATGTCTAGTTCAAAGAGTATATAACAAGAATGTGTCCGACTCATATCTTATCATATGAATACGATTTTCTTTGAGTTTTTCTATTCACATGATGTCTTATATCTTTTGCAGCAATGGGGATATCACTTCAGATGATTTGATTGGTAAATTCCTGATTGCATATTGTCAACAAGTCTCATACCATCGTTCCGTGGCGGCGGCGGCCGTGGCGGCTGCTCGTCTGGCCGGCGCTCCCCGGGCGGGCGAGGCTCCGGCCCGCCGCGCACCGGCGCTGCTACGTACAGGTTCTGGCCGCTGCTGGAGTACCCGGATGATACCGGCTCGGGGGTCGGGTATGCGTTGTGGGGAGTCGCTTCTGTGGAACAACAGTCTTACAAGGACCATCTTTCTAGCAATATTTTGTAACTAGGTAAAAACTAAACCTAGTTGCCATTCACAACAATTTAAGAAGTACTAATCTAAGGATCAACTATGTACCAACATACAAATTGACAGGTAGTTTCAGAAGTTTATATTTGAGAAGGTAATGCTTTGAATAGTAAGATTTTAAATCATAGTTTGAATATGTTTATAATAGTATTAAAAAATATAACAAGCATAATTATTCAGGAAACTAAGTACCTACACTACATATTAAACTTCAATTCAGTAGTTTTCAAAGGGGCTACTCACCTAAGCTATTATAATTATTCTGATAGTTCCCATTAGTCACAGTCTCCTCCCTGATGAGTTCCCTCGTTATCACCAGGTTGAGTCGATCCTTGCAGGACTCCACCAGTTTCCTGGCTTCCTTCAGGGTCATGGCATCAGAGACTGGAGTGTTGTTGATCTTGGCGACCACGTCTCCCTCGCACAGACCCTGCCCGGCTTGGTTGAGCTGCTCCCGCGCTCGCATTGTCAGCTCTTTCACGTAGATCTTGCATCCTAGGACTATGCCGAAGTCTGGAATAAAGATAAGGGTTTGTGGTTACTAATTGATACATTAAAATAAACAAGTTGTAGATTAATATATGGTGAAACAGATGCGGTCATAATATATTTACGGTGGATTAGAGACTTGCTTCTTTTATATGTAGACCTAGATTTTCTTAAATAAATCCGTTGTTTTTATTGTTATTTTCTCTAATACGTGGAACAAAAGTTGTTCCTCGCTATCGCCATTTGATGGTAACCTACGATAAAAAGATAGTAAGAGATCTTACCTTCCTTCTTCCCATTCCTAGCCAGCGCTAGTTTGATGGTGGTGGGGGCGGTGGGCGGCGGCGCGGGCGCGCGGCGGCGCACCACCAGCGACACGGCGGCGCCCGAGTCTCGCAGCACCTGCACGGCGCGCGCGTACTCTACGTTCTCCAGGGGCACGCCGTTTACGGAGACTATCCTGTCGTTTACTCTGGAATTGGGAATAAAGAAAAAGTAAGTAAGCAAATTCGTCTAAGGAACTAAGAACAGGAAAAAACAGTAGGGATTTACAAAAATAATGTTATTGGAGAAGAATTCTACCATCATAGAGACCTGTATATATTTTTTTTAGTTTATAATTGCTTTGATTCCTGGATTATTTTTTTCGCAACAAAAAGTATTTCTCACAGAGAAAACTCTGTGATCTATTTATTCAGAAATACTTGTGAAAGGTATTAGAATTTTTAGGACTGCAATGAAAGTTGCGGCGGTACTAAAGATTTTGATAAACTGTGCAGTGGAAACTGTGTTGAACGCAAAATAGTAATTTGCAATGGAAAATGATAGCCCTAATTATTTATATTATATTAACCATATATTCTACTAAATGTTTCTTCCTTTCCATTTATTTAGTGGCTAACATAATATTTAAAACACTCACTGCAACTTATCTTCCGCCGGCCCGCCGCGCAGCACATCGGACACAGCTATGGAAGGGTCTCCGCTCGCAAAGTGTGGGTTGTCCCTGCCTCCCGACACGGCGATACCAAACCCGTACCCTTGCACGCGGTTCAGCCGCACCCGGTGCGTCTCCCATCCTGCGCTACGTTCTGCCGTCTGGAAAGAAAGAGAGACTATATGAATATCCCGTGCCACTGACATCATACAGGCGAAATTTTGTGCTTGTGTGTACGTTTTTTACCTTTTCACTCAGACGGCTGAACTGATTTGGATGGAATATGATATGGAGATATTATAGATAAAGATATTAAGATACAGACTACTATTTATCTCATATTGTTGGTAGTGTTGTTTTTATCTAAAAAGTATGGGACATAGAGTTGGTTTTCAGAAAAATTTCGTAGATTCGTTTCCTAAAATTACGATAGATCTCGGGATCAACTGATGAATAGATAGAAAGTTGATTTAATTTTTTGTAAGCAACATATTTATTGAGTCCAATTTTAAAAGTACATTAAGTATTCCTTAATATATAGTCCTAATAAATAGTTACACAAAAACATAGATAAAGCTACAAAGAAGCAAAGTTTACCGATTTCGGCCTTGACCTAAAACGAGCTTGCAACTAGCTTAGACTGGCCATTAGACATACTTAGATCTAAGTAGAAATACATTATAACTAACATAAATGCATCAATTATAGGATAAAATCAACTAACAGAAGCTTAGTCGCTTTATCTGAGTGCTAAAACACTACTCATAAGACGACAATAACCATTAAAACTGTAATAATTTTACTACAGATAATAAAATTAATAATTTGCTCGAATTACATGTCATAGATTATTATTATTAAATTAAAGATACATTCTAAATATATACTTATCTTATATATACATACTTATGTACTACTCTGTATGGCGTTACGTAAATCACATTAAGTAATAGATATAATAAGACTAAAGATTCTGAGTGTGTGAGTGTGTTTGTTTGTACCTTATCCGCTCTCAAATAACTGAACCGATTTGAATAAGACGTTGTATGGAGATATAATAATACACCTGTTCAACAGTCATATGTATTTTGGAAGCACGTTTAATTTACCTATTTCCTATCCATCAGTTTATCCGGACATTCCGTGAAAACACGCTATGATGAGTCCACCATTTCCCAGTAATAAAAGACTTCCAATCAGTTTGTCAATAGCTGCATTGTTAGCAGTGGATAGTAAGCAACAAAGGCTCATTGAGTAACAACAATTCGTCAGTTGCCTGGCGATTAAAATACCATGTCGATGATACTGAGGCATCATTATCGGTGAAATTGTTCTGCGACTTGGTTATGGGTTAAATGAAATTCCTCATGCGAAGATAAGTATATCTTCACATGAGGTTTTATACTCATATAGTATTAAGTTCTGGGTTAAATATGCCTGAAATAAATGACTTTTAATTATTTTATTTAATATTGATCGAACTTCACTTTTGCAAGTTCGTTTATATTATGAAAGTATAAGTGCAATGTGTACCTACATACTTATGGAGACGTAATCGTTTGATGCCACGCTGACTGCTATCGCGTCACGGTGTTACTGGCGTTAATATGGAATGAAAACTAACAAATCAATTAATCCAGCATTGAACCTTACTCAAAGCCAAATTGATTACTAATTGTTTCAGCGATTTAATTGTGAAATATACACATTCACAAAATAGTCCATTTCTTGAGCTGGTGTTATTGGTTGGAAAGATACTTGTAAGTACCTACTTACCTATTTAGAGTCAGTGAGTAAAAGCCGCACAGAAAGAGCAACCTTTACCTATTAGGTGAATTGGTATCGAATACGAAATTAGATACTTAGCTAGCCAACTCCACGAAATAGCTAGGACCTAACCTAAATGCTAATTGGAATTTATTATCGGGGAATAAACATCAGTTTAATTAAATTCTAAGCTTATTCTGTTTTCTAAGAACGGTGCAAAGACCAGCCCTCCTCGATACCCGTAATAATAGTCTCCCGATAATAAATAACATGGCTAGTTTAGCGCAGGTTATCGGAGTCATAGGATATTGTTGAAACGAACTTCTCACGCAATCAGGAGTGGCTTCGAAATTCCAGGAAAAATGTGGAAAACTAGTAGGCTTCTAAGTAGTACGACGAGAATACTTGTGTTGTGTAGTGAACTGTAGTGATGTATTTTAGTGAAGGTATATACTTAGGTAGACGTACTTTTAATAAAATAAGTAATAAATACTTATTCTTAGGCTGGCTTTTGAGTTGTGTCGTTACTAATATTGTAAAGAGAAATGAGAATTTAAATTGTTGTTAAGTAAATCAAGTAAGTAAGTAATACGAGAAAATTAAACCTCAAACCGTACAAGTAAAGTTACTAAATTTTAACATTACATTTTAAAGATATTAACGGTAGAGAAACCAATGTTTGTTATTGATGAAGCTTACTAATTGCCATGCTAGCAGCGTCCACCGAAGCACCTACATAAATACACTTCAAATGCTAATAGTAAAGTTACAACAAATATACGAGTGTAAAAGAGACGCGGACAGACAACGGTGTTTATGTGGAGCTCCACGCATAACGAATTGTAGGGAAAACCATTGCTGTGTAAAATAGCAGAAGAAAACTTTTTTCGATGAAAGCCAGTCACAGGACATTTTAAAAAAATACGTAATTTGGTGGCAAGAGGAAAATTTATATCATTTTTTATTAATAATTTAATTTAAATTTAACTTTCTGATATGTGAATTTCTTACTAAAATAAGAGCTTTGCGAATCTTCAGAAAAGTGGCACGAACTGCTCTAAAAATAAAAAAGAGCTCAATTGAATCACCGACACGCTACTTTTTATTGGGTCGTTGGGCAGTAATTAAGTTGGGTCCTGAACACATCGCTCGTCCTTGAGCCAGAATGTCCGAGGCATGTCCTGACATGAATACTGACAACAGGATGCCGACTGTAGAGGCGGTCTATTTATCAACCCATCGGGTCTGAAGAATTTTGATACAGACAACACTCTTGTATGCAAAGATAACAAAGACTTTTAAACTAAAAATAAGTAAGTAACAATACCGAAGAATGTTGTATTTTTAGTGTTATTTTTAGGAAATTAATAATTATCTTCTTCTTACCTAATTATCTTTCTTTTTATAATTGGTTGTATAGCTAGGTGGGTATTAAATTGAGGTGTGACCAAAACCATAAGCAACAGATGGTCAAATACGAGTAGGCACTCGGGCGCCTGTTTAACACGACAGATTTCATAGATAAAGATATGGAATTAATTAATTATGATTCCGTCAACGAGACAGGTTTGAAAAACTAATCAGTTAATAAATATTTAGCCATATTTGGGCGAATGAGTGATACAATAGTCACGATTATAAGATTGAGGCAATAGTTCAAAGCTCCACGATGGTACGCCCTTCGGTGGCGCCTACGCAGACATAAACCATGTTTATGCAACGGAATCAGTTAGCCCTATGTAAATATGGTGAAAACGTGGCCAAGCCCATCGAGTATTTCGCAAACTCTTACAAAAAGAAAATGATGAAAAGTGAGTAAATTAAGTACATAGGTATTTTTCCTAATGGAATAAGCACAAATAATAAGCTCAAACTTGCGCATTATCTTATAATCATTTTAGACAAAAGATATTTATTTTAAATACACATAAATTTCTCTAGCTCTAAGGAAATGAATAAAAATAAAATTGATAAAAAGAAAATTGGTAGTGTGTTTCACACTTGATAGGTACAGTACATTAGCTTGGTAGGTTCTACTTTGGCCAAAGTTAGGCTGATTATAGGTATGATAAAATAGATACTGTAGGATAAGGTGCAAGCTAGACTGGACTGAGACAATAACACTCTATTAGGATAACTTTATTACATCCATAAACTTCCATTGTTATCTAATTTATTGATGACATCAACGGCAAAATATATTGGCGGATGTCACCTTCAAGACACGTAGGTATTTATTTATATTTTCTTAGACATTAAATGACAAAATGATGATTCATAAGCACCTTATAAATATTTCTATTCAAGTTTCTTGCGTAAGTAATAAAATAGGTACCTACATAAGTGATTAAAATTAAATTAATTCGTATTGTAGGATCTTTTTGAGAAGGTGTTAGGTACATGTAATATAAAATTAGGTAAGTATTTATATTTTTGATGAGTGATTATATCGATAATTGACGTTTGGGTAATATTGATTAACGGATAAGGTTACGCTTGACCACAACTACCTTATATCAAGTCATGTTGCCGTCTACACTTCTTGCCCATTCATAGATTAGTAATTATTATGAAAAATCATATACTTACATAGAGACTACTTAATGAATATTAGTAGGTACATAGTAGAAAGGTAGAGTGACCTCTGACATGCCTTGACGAAAGCACAGAATACAATGGAATACCTACTAATTTTGGTCTGACCGCGTCCAGATCCGCGAGCCAAACTACGGGAGCTTCGTATATAAATATTAATTGCTTTTGTGTATAAAATGTGCATGCTGTAATCTATCTAGATCTAGATAGACGGGTACTTAAACAAATATTTCTAGTTGTTAAAATAATTCCTAGTTACAACACCTCGAGCAGGCTCCGCTTACGATGGTGCCTGCAGATAATTACCGGGGTTTCACCACACGATGTTTTATGGTGTGTTGCACTTTATATTATTTTAAGTACCTATTACACATTCCACAGCGCAGACCGTAACCGAAAGTAAATAATAATCCTTTGGTTTCCTAATTTTTTCTTAATCTAGGTCCATCAAAAAATTACTATCCCTAAAACGTAGGTAAACGTAACAAAACAATCTTAATGTTTACCTGCTAAATATACCTATGACTATGTACATTAAATTTAAATTGAAAGCTAAGTCTTACTTGCCTGTAACTTTTCAAATCCAAAGTTATCCAATTTCATATTGCACTGGTTACTTATATCTTTCAGATTATTCATTTGGCACACCTCAAATTAGCTACTATTTAATTTATCAACAATATTATAACAACACTTCATTTTTCTGCACCAAATTCTTCACTAAAACTAACAAAAGAAGTCACAATCACACATTTGTCGTTTGTTTATTCATCCGGTTCGAATATGTATAGAATGTGGACTTTTTAAAGGTTTGATGCGAAGGTTTGTTTGTACTTTGTAGGCGTCCAGCGATGACGCCGTCTCGCGCCATATGAGATTACGCGCCTTTACTTACAACAGCCTTGCCACGCTTGCTCGAAGCCTCCTAATACCTTACGGAATGCAAATGTACGAACAGCTTGTTAATTTTTCTAACGAACTCTTGTTATTTCAACGCAGTTGATTTACTTTTTTACGTTCGAATTTTGAATGTTATACAGCTATGTAAATGAATGTTTTGTTTACACGTAATTTAGCGGGCGGACGGTAGCAATACCAAAAGAGAGCAATATGGCCCAGATAGGTAGGTACATAGTTAGCAGTCGCGTATTGACTAAACAAAGAAGAAAACAGCTGTAATAAGTAGGTTTGGTTACGGATTTCATACACCTGCTGTTGTTATTTAAATATGTATAGCTATCTATAGTCTGCCTTAATAGTTAGGTATATGTCCAGCCGGAGTATTTAAGTGGCCTAGCTGGACAGTAATGATATCAAGTTGTTGCATGAAAACTTAACAGCGTAAAACTTTTCTTCATAGAATGACTCAACCTATCTACCTACTTTACAACAATCATTTAATCAATCTTTCCTAACTATCTTCAAAACGGTACTGAATCGGTAAGCATTAATTAATTCAATTATGGTCCACCTTATTGTTAGACCAGAATGTTTGCTTACCCACAGGTAAATTGAGGACAAGTGCTGTCTAGTTTTATTTAATAAATAATTACTATCAGCTCAGCTCATAATAACAGAAAGATTAATCTATAACCACAGAAGACCATTACTAAATCCAACAGACAATTTATCAACACTATACAAAACCGCGACACTAAAGCGTCAAGTTCTCGTTACAATTCACAAAGCTGACATTCCCGGGAGGATAGCTATTTGGTGATACCACATCATTATTCAGTACCTTTGCAATTTAGTGTCCAATTATATGCAAGGAAAATCCAACCTTATATCCAAGAAAATACAAATGAAATCAGAGTAAAATCTTTAATGCCTATATGTAGTAGATAAAATTGTATAGACAGAAACAATGGACATTCTATCCTTATTGTGTATTAACATATTGATGATCAATTTCATCTTTACTGCTAATAGTTTTAAAGTTCAATGTTGCATATGCGAGAATAATATGCGAGTTGGCTTGATGTAATGTATACCCATTATAATGCGTCTGGTGTCCATATTGACTTGCTATGGAATACTGAGTACAGGCTTAAACATTCAGTAGGTATTAGGACAATAACCTAAGATCTACACATACCTAATATGTTTTGTATATAGTGAACATACATAAGAGTCTATACAAATGTACCTAAAAACAAGCTTTTTGAATTGGTTTAGCACTTGACCAGAAATGATGGCAAGCAATCATTATAGTCTAGGATGGAGTATTCTAAAACTGATTATAAGAATTAAGGTGATTGTGATATGTACTAAATATTACTAAAAGACATTAATTGTGTATGAAATAATCTATTGATACAAAACATAAAAAGTTCTAACAAATTGATTACATTCCATGAATTATTTACACTGTATTAGTATAAGGCACAAATTCGGATGAATACCAAATTTTATGAATTAATTCTAAGTAACTTTATGACACAGGTTACCACTTGCCCAGGAAAATGTAATACAAGGAAGGAATTTTGTTTGCTTATCATTATGTTAGTTACTGATTAAATAAACAATAATATTTAAGCTACTTAAGTTCCTTAAATCTGGAATTTAATTTAGAATTTCACTATGATCGAATTTCAACTGAGCAAGTAGGCTTAAATTTATTTTAAGAGATAGCTATATAATATTAAACATTATACAAATCTAATAACTAGATACATTATTTACAACAGCTATGAATTTAGTTTGCTAGAACCTGAACAAAAGTGGTATTTTTGGAGATATCTTGTAACAGAGGATAAGATTAAAATTAAAATTGCTAAACTAACACAGTAACAAAATCTATTTTTGTACACATTTCTGCAAGATTTATATACCTAATACTCATGTAAGATAAAAACTTCCTGTACAATATTTCCTGAGAAAATAAATAGCTTTTTAGAATGAACAATTATATCAATAAATTAATTAATGGTGAATTACATTAATTACCAACTCCTTTTCAGAATCAATGAATGCAATTAAGTGGGCAAGCCTGCAAAACTAAATATTGTTGCACATAAAATTTTACAGATTTTTATTCCAATTCCTAGAATGTTGATCAATTAATTATTCAGTAAAATAAAAAAAAAACATGCCATAAACAAATTTAAAGTAGATCACTTTGATAATTCTTCAAGAAACCAGGAATTAATCTTTTTTACACAGTTGTTTAGTTAAGTATGCATGTATGTACTTTCAAAAATGCTGGTATCCAGTGATCACAGCTAAATTAGAACCACTGAATGTGAGGACTTCCTCCGGATTTGTTTTTAATTTTTCAATGAGAGCAATTTTGTTAAATTTGACTTCATTTTGATGCTCCTGTTTTATCATTTTTAATTTATCTATTACTTGATTTCTGTAGGTGGTCTCTATAGTGGGGTCCTGCAGTATACGACGCAACTCTTGTAAATTGTCAGAGAGATGTGTCATTTCATTATGATGCTCTATTTGAATGTTTTTACTATGACTAGCCATTACAACAGTGTCATTTTTATGCACCATCAATTTGTTTGGACATATGTGATTACTTGGCTTGCTATTTATTGAGACTTCTCTTCCTTCTTCATCATATATAATTTTCATATTGAAAGTACATTGGCATTCATTTTGTTTGTATTTATCCAGGGGCTCATCTGTTGCATCAATATCCAGCAAGTGACCATATTTGGTTTCTATCTTCTTTATCACTTCTTTGCACTTTTTATAAACTGTTTTGAGCTCATTCAAGTCTTCTGTGCTTATTTCGGTAATGCTTGTGGTGTTGCAATCCAAAGCAAATGTTGATTCAGATTTCTTGCTCTTTTTCTTTTTGGCTTTTATGCATTCGTCAGTCTCTGTTGTCACTTTATGTGCGCTTTCAGAAATACTGGATCGTTTTTTGCCGGTTTTATTAAACTCTGTTGTACTGTTGTGTAAATCCTGGGAATTTACTTTATGCTTGACTATTGATACCTCTGTAGGCGCGTCGTCCTCGTGAATGACCATGACTGAAGCTTTCACGTCTCTTTGCATACACCGAAAATTAGCCCTTGTGGGTTCCCAAAATAGTTATTTAACTGATTTTTAAATGTATTTTTGTGTTATTTACGACAAAAAACAATTCTAGAAAGCCTCATGGCATGGCTTTGACCATGTTTTCTCGGTGACATGACAATTGACAACCAACTGACAGCGGAATATTGACATGACATTTGAATCAACCAAACAAGATGGCCACCGCTAGGCATGACCTAACGATTAATCGACTACAATGGCATGGCAACGTTTATTGCGTGAATATTTCAATCATCATTATCATCCCTACTTTTTGACCACGCGCGTCCATAGCATAAAAATAATTGTACTGTACCACACAAATAGTGGTAAAGTAGCAGAAAACTACACTTATTATGTGAAGTGAATGTACTTTTACAGATATAGGCAACATTAAAATAGAACAATTAACAAGCATGCTGTGGTAATAATAAAAATAGCCAATTTTAAGCTAGTATAAGGCAATTGATCTGATTAAACCTATCATAGGTTGATGTGTGTCCAATTTAGATGACCCTCATGCTGAAAACGTTTATATTACGGTCAATTATTTCTATGTATAAAATTTAACTACACACCAGACAAACTTTATGCAAATAGATCTGTTACTGTAAAATGTTTTTACAGACCAAGGCATATTACACATGGCGCCGCAGCGGCACTGGCACCGCTACCGCCGCGGCGCCGCTGTAGTAGTAGTCACGCTTGGATTTTTATGAATCCTTACACACGGTGCCGCGGCGGGCAGCGGCGAGTCTGTATGTAAGGCTCCATATGAATCCAAGGCAGGCTACTGCAGCGGCGCCGCGGCGGCGACGGTGCCGCTGGCGCTGTGGCATAATGTGTAAACACCCTTATGAATTATAATCTTTCCGGCATAATTCATAAAGCACAAGCAAATAAGTAGCTGTCAGAAATGTACATTAAAAAAAACTTTCAATTATTTAAGTTATTTTTTATTTTTCCTTTTTTTCTTCTTTTTAGGCACATTATCCTCTTCACTGACATCATTGATAGGAATTTCAATTTCTAATATTTTCTTTTTCTTGGTTTTTACAATTTCAGTTTCAATTTCTTGAGGTGGGTTTTGTTTATTCTTCTTGGACTTTTTCTTCTTCACAGATCCAGAAGATTCTTCTGTTTCATGTGTTACAATATCAACTGTATTCTCTGAACAAACTTGTTCTTGTATTTCTTCATCATGTTTTTTTGATTTTTTCTTTTTCTTTGATTTTTTTATTTGATGGTCCGCGTAATCAACAGGATTGTCTTCATTTTCTTTAATCTCTGTGTTATAAAATGAAAAACCTTGAAATCCATTATCTTCATGATCATCTAATCCGGAATCTTTGTCACAGGTCCCTGTGAACCCTCGGAAACTATACTCTGCTTCATAATCCTCTTTTTTAACAACATTATTATAATTTATGGAAGACTTTGTTTTTAAAGCTTTTAGTTTACTTTTAAAATAATCCTCCATACTTCCCTTTTCAGTAAATACTTGCTCAGTAGGTTGAATGTCTTCATTTAGTGGGTCTTGAACAGTTTCTTCATTTTTCAGTGTTTTCTTTCCAAAAATATTGGCTAGGTCTTTTTCACTGTAGCGTGTTAGATCTTTGCCTCTTGTAAACTTGTGATAATGGACACGAGCTTTGCTTTTCTTAGACTTTACTTCCAGAGAAACACCACTGTGTAGAGCTACTTCAGTTTTATCACCTGAAATTATTTAAATGTTATTACATTCTGGAAACACCATTATTTAAAATAAAAACTTTGAAAAAATCAAGGCATAAAATAACTAAACATACTACTTTTAACTACTACAAAATAATAAGTGCTTCAGCTCCTTGCCAGAAGGCAGCATACATAGATACAGGATTATATACATAAAAATAAATATAAAACTGTACATAGATTTAAGTATTTCATGTTTTTTTTTTTTTATTATATGGGATTTCCCAAATACTACGCTTCCATACTTATTTTAATAAAAATAAGGAATAAATTCAGGATGCATGTGTTTTGTACTTAATTATAAAAATGAAGTAATTTACATAGATAATCTTGCTATCAAACTCCCAGAATTAGAGGTTATGCATACATACCATTTGATAAATTCGCCAATAACGAGTTAAAATCATCTTCATGTTTAGTCCACTGATCGTTCCTGTCTTCGAAACCAAGACCTTTTTCATCATTTTTGTATCTGGCCACTACGTGCTCTACCATACCGTTTTCCTTGGCTCCGAGTCCTTTGCCAGAACTCCAGCCCATTTTCTCCAGCATTCGCTGTCCGAATTTGTTGGGATCATTGCTCCAATCACTGTTTTTAGAACGTAAATTTATCACTTTCTGTTTACGACGAGGCCCCGCTAACATAGCCATGATATCAGTTTAATTTATAAATATCGAAAATAAACACGCACATGTGGCTGTCCCATCTGTCAATACAAGATGGCCGTTAACAAATGTCAGATGAAATGGACTAAAGTGAAGTTCGTATGAGTCGAGTATTCGCTCGCTTGTGTGCGTGAAGGTCGCATAACGTGATAGGCCACAAGCAGCTTTATTGGAAAGTTGTGATTGGTCGTTCCGTTCTTTGTAAGGTTGGTACTCTATAGGAACGCAGAAGCGCGACATTTTAAAAGTTATGCAACTTGTAAAAGTCTCACAGAATTTCTATTAGCATTAATTTGCGATGCGACGACAATAATACAATGTCAATCGCATTCAATCAAAATGTTTATAATAATTGAACACAACTTATAACTTTTATCACCGGACCTACAATATACGATAACATTACATAAAAATAGTGGTAAACATAATATACAAGGGGTTGACGAACTCCCGATTAATCTGATTTAGCAGAATACCGGTTTATACCGGAATAACCACGAAGGAATAAAATTGTAACAAAAAAATTGTTTTGAAGCTTTAATCATTTGTACTAGTTAGGATAGCAGTTCTTACTTCTTTGCATTGATTGACCAAGATTTATCTTCAACTGAGTTGACTTTATTAGTATTTTAGCTGGTTCAATATTTACTATGTACTTACGAGTATTGCGAAATTTCTATGTAGATACCTACATATTATTGGTTAAGTATGGATTACCACAATATTTTTTTGAATCACATTGGATTATTATCCAGCAATAACGATTAAATAACTATTTTCTCAGCATTCGAAAACGTTTATTCGATTTGTTTACAGTAAAATCGTTTTGGAACACGCGACGCTTGTTACATCACGAATCCGATGGCGCGTGATTATGATTCGGATTATTTAACCGAGAAAAATCGTGATGAGAACCTACAAAGAGAATACCTACGAGAACGAAAGAGACACGAAAATCTACGATCTCATAGATTTTTTGTAAAGCAAGCAAGTCAAGTAGGTACGTATGACAAATGACAACATTTACGCAATTAGGAAACACTACACTGTTTTCACACTTTTCGTACGGGCGGCTCGGCGTATAATTAAATGTATTTCACAGTAAACACCTATCAGTTAGGCATTTGATTCTCACCTGATGGGAGTCTGTATTTCTATAAAAGAATGAACTTGACAGTCAAACGAAGATGCCATATAATATTAGGTGGTTAGCTAACATCACGTGCGTTTTGATTGGTAGATATTAATATAAGAAAGCTCTAAATTAATATTCATAAACGTGTAATCTTAGTTAATAATTCCAAACTCTGTAATATTCTAGCTATTGCCTCATTCAAAGCTCGAGATATAAAATATTGAGCTCGATGGCTGCTTCTAGCCAGGTGAAGAGATTAGACCGGTTTAAGGAAAGTAAAAGTTCGATGCCTATTTTGTGTAGAAATAAGCGAAAAATATATGTAAGTATACTTATATAATTTCGCAAGAGTTTATTTTATAAGTTAAAAAATACATAATGTTATTATGTATTTAGCATACCTTACTTAGTCACTGAAATGACATAGATGCATTTCAATAATGTGATAGTTTCGTTGGATTATATGTGGTACTAGCAAACCCAGCGAACTCCGTTTCGCCACCAGATGGCTACGTTTTTTTTATAAACCTCACGGAGCCTGAGACCTTTCCAACGAATGCAAAACCGTGGAAATCGGTTCGTGCGTTCTGGAGTTATAGCGTCAGGAAGGAAAACCCGACTTATTTTTATATAGTAGAAGAGATATCACCTGAATATACCACAACAATTTGCCATAGAATGACTTCTCACTACAAATTGCCGATAAAACGAAACCACTTTTCTTAGACAAGTGAAACTTTACCATAAAAGTATAGAACACGCTTATTCTATGCATAGGCTCGTCTGATTGCATGCATAGTGCATAACTACAGTCTGTCTTAGATAATTCGGCACGTGGACAAAATCTGAACTAAAAATTCTGAACGATATCTTAGGAATATGATGTTTATAAATTCCAGACACTCAAAGGTTGCTTCAAAAAAATACATATAAGGTGGCCCAAAGTGGATTAAATCGTAAGTAAATTTTAAATTATTTTGGTCTCCGTTTGGTACTCTGTATCTTATGTCATACATAATATTATTATGGTCCTAAAGTACCTTTAACATGTTGCAGAAATGCTGCCATCACGCGCAAAACACTTACTTTTTGCAGACTGGTCGGTTAGTTGAAGAAAGCCAAGTAACATTCCTGCAGAAACCAGCAGCGGTTTACTTACGCTTTGATTTAGTCGGGACAAGTAATTTGTAGAGAAATAGTCGTAAGCGTGAGGCAGGAATTTACTTCCTCGGTGTTAGCTTAGCTAATTGGATCTACAATGTTGCATGGATAGCTTTAGCTGGTGATGTGCATGCTTGTATACGTTACGTACGTACTTTCTTATACGTACTTTCTTAGCGTGTTGCATAGAGGCTAAATACGTAGTCGTACGTACGTTTATAAAGAAAATGTCAAGAATCCCTGCTCTATCTTAAAGTAATGAGTAATTAAATTTTAAAATAAAATCAGCCACATTATTCATTTTTTAACAGAGGATCCATTTATATGCTGCGTAACTTAATGTAGGTACCTACATAAAATTAAAGCTTTCATCATACACCGTACATCGTATATTTATCGCATCGTATATACATAATTACCACCGCAATTTCCAGTCCACTATAAAAAAAAACAGTTAATTGAATCGAAAAGAGTTTCCAATCTCCGGCCGAGCACTGGCCAGATGCGATCTATGGTTGTTTATGGTCAGAGAAAACGCGCGAAAACACGCCTCGCGTGATGCTAGCCATGAACCGGCAGAACATTCAATTTCTTATAGTCTAGATCACAGATATATAAGATGGAATGTAACACTTTACTTCCAACTACATGAAAAAGTCATACGTCCTGGTTGAGTCGTATTTTCTTATTACTGAGGGTTGTGTCTCTCCCGCAGAATTGAATTCGTTAGGGGAGTTCACATCGTGGTGACCGTCCAGATCTTTCCACAGAAGACACTTGTCTTTTCTCCCTTACAAAGTCGTTACATTATCTCAGAAAGTCAGAACCCTTTGGGTGGTTTGGAATGTTTTGACGCCAGAGTTCACCGACAATATTTGAGTGACAAAAGCGTGACACATTTCTGAAAAAATTGGTAACCAAAATGTATGGTGTGTACCTAACCTACCATATAAAATTCAGTCGTCTATCTCAGTTACCTGTCAGTCGGGCGCGCAATTCTATTCAAATCGTTGCAAGACTACATCTAATGTATTTCTTAATCTATGGCTAGATCGTTTAGATCATCTGTAACGCGATAATCGTAGGAAATAAAATGTGATTTATGTGGGTAACAAGCGATTGCTCTACCTTTCTCATCATTACGTGAAGTTGAAGGTTAAGTGGAAAAAAGATTAATTACAGTTACTTAGGTAGAAGTCACTTATTACTTGCCACTACTGCTGAGAATGATTGTTCTTTCTCTCATTAGCATTGTTTTACAATGGTTAAACTATTACTACTCAGATACGGAACTTATGTTGGAATTTTGTAAGGTGCTAAGGATTACTGGTCCTACTTCGTGGACTTGGTTTACGTGGACGTCGAAAATCAAAATCTATGGGCGTAGTATCTCGGGCACAGAGTACAATCTCGGGCAAAGAACTTGCGAAGCAAATACACTTGTCGTCGGTCAGTCGTTTTGCATGACGCAGCTATTTGTGGACATAGACGGGAAGTTCTGCAGACGACCTATATCAGGCTGGTACCTGAATGGACTCTATTCCAGGAACCACGCTAAAAGCTTTGCAGAAATAAAGCGCAAACTTCGAAGAAGGGATGGACTTATTTTGAAACTTTATCTTTTCAGATCATAATTTTATATAGGTACTTTACTCTGCTTAGGACTATGAACCTATTGTCCTAAGGGAGGAAAGACTAAAGAAAAATACCATGTACTAGTAGGCACAAAAATAAATACTATAGGTACCTACTTTATTTACCTCTTATCACCAACTTAACACGAGTGTAGGATACGAGCGAGCATAGAGTGCGTTACTCTCGTGGAATGCAAGCGCGATGCATTCGATGCACTGCCAGTTTTGCATCGGCATGCCGATAGTGTTCAAATGATGCGTAACACTCACAAACGCAACGTGAAATTAAAGTTTCTTGCGATTGTAGATAGAATATAGGTATAACTAATTTTTGTAGCTAATTAGTAATTATATGTACTAGTGTAGCTTGAAGATGATGATAACATAATGGCACAGATAATTCACATTTCACAGTGCTAAATAGGATTTTGGGAATACGCTGTATGATCGGACACTGGTTTGACTTCGATGCACCAGACTTGTTTAATAAACTATGAAGGAATACGCAAAATTAGGTTTTAGCTTCGTGGTGAGTAGTGGTGACATATGACAAACAATACTTTTTTCGAAGAGAGCCTTTTAATTTATATTTTACAGGAATCACAATGTCACAATGTTCAGTAATAAAGACACGATTAGGTTTTTTAGCAGAGTAATATATATGTATAGAAAAATAATAATATTAAACAAGTACCACAGCAAAACAAATCTTTAATATTCATCTAACATGACTAACACCGTAGTTATGGCCGTAAATGCATACTTGTGGCAAGACAAGGGAATGTCTGACCTTGGAAGAGAACGCACACGTGACTCCCAACATTACATTTGTAACATCGCGTCAAACACGGTTTTATATCGACATTTTACACACCCTTTAAAGAGCCTGAATATCAATTGGTTAGCATCATGAACGGATGTTACATGGGCCAAGAACCTGATGGGACCTAACGTGGGAATTTAAACCCATGACTCATTGAGCGTTTGAAACCAGTCCTTTCAGACGAACAAAGAATCGCTACCTGAGCTCCATAAAAACGAGTAAAACAAACTTCAGGCCTTATAAAATAGCATATTACGGAGACAAGGACTTTAATTATCGACGAAGTTAACGGTGTACCGAAGGCTGAACGGCCGGCAAAGGCCAGAAAAAAAGTATTTGCGAGCGACCACTTTGCCGCCGACAGCTGCGAATTGGCGCGAAACTGGTTTCGAAGGAACCATGACGTCACTCACATGTGCCTACAGCCGAGTTTGGGGTGTCCACAAAAAATCGTCTCTTTCATTTGCAAGTTCACTTTACTCTGTAAATCACAAATATCACAATGTGTATTTTTATGACGCGGCGAGTGCATGTTCTCGGCTTTATGTTACTTTTAGAGTCCTGTAGTGTAGTACTATATCTGTATAAAAAATCCCGAGAAGAGAATCATAAAATAACAACGCAATAATCTCACTTTCCATGTTATTTGATGGTATGATTTTCAATATGCTATCGACAACTTGAATATGCTGGATTTTCTGACTCATCGATCATGTTTCTTAACTGAACAGAACATTAATATGTAAACTTACTTTTTTAACATTTCTGTGGCTTGGCTACTCATGCTAACTCTTTGTACCTATACCCTAATGGTTAAGTTTCAACATAAACCATATCTGTACAGTTATGACCGAGTCATTACGAAATTAATTAGATTCTGCATTGTGCCAATTCTTAAGAAGAGTTGCTGAACCTTCGTGCTGAACCGTAGAGGGAGTTGCTGAACTTATTATTTGACACTGACACTAGAAATTAAAGCTATATTTACACTATACGATTTATATCGAACTTTAATATTAGTTACCTATATAATTTCACTGTATTAATACAAATAGGTTTTATTCAATAATAAACAATATATACACATATATACACTAATAAAACTAAATAAGAGTATGTACATTTAACCTAAATTTAAAACATCTACATGTGGTATGGAGCCAAGAACGCTGGCTGCATTCCCACGCTGGATTGCTATAGAAATCCTTTGCGCAAGGAACCAGCCAGCGTTCTTGTCTCTAGTGATGTCATTCAACCTTTTATTCAATTTTTTTATAAAAGACTTCGTGCTTTTACCCCACGGACCAAAAGTTTCGAAGCCAAGCGGTACGAAAATATAATCAGTCGATAATGATGTATATTTTCGCCGCTTGGCTTCTTCTGCTGCATCCGCCGCGGCTCCTGCCGCTTGTACTGTTCCACTGAGGCGAGAAGGAGCTAGTGTATCGACGCAAGTTGCGTCCCATACAAGAGCCCTTCCCCGCTCCCAGGGAATCAGTATAATAATATAATCAGAAGAAAATAATCCTTTAATTCAACCTTATGTCGTTTGCATGGAAATAATATATAGTACTGGAATTAGATTCTGGCTCAACTTGGTACCTAATTCTGGTTTCCTATTGTCAATGAGATACACTCCAAGACACAATAATAGAGAGATATTTTAATTGGATTATATTTTGAACAGACATTACGTTACAGTTTGCAACAATAAGCTGAGCTTATCTTAGTGACAGGACTGCAGTTTTATATAAGTACTACGTATATTGGAGGCTTTTTTCAGTCTGTTTATACTTTCCTAGAATGTTACGGATTAGTTTTAGACTCGAGATTCTTGTATTTGCTTTCCGCGAAAATGGTTATGCTAGAAAGCTAGTATTATGTATTCTTTTTAACACTTGCAATGAGATGTAAAACCACCGAACATATAGTAATGCTGTATACTTATTTTTTAGAACTTTTTTAGGTTCTTCTAAGCATTGTATAGGCAATAAAGCCCATATAACTTAATTTCTATAAGTTTTAGATGTAATGTGTTTTTAAAAGACTAGTAATCTTGTAAATTTAAAAAGAAGGTCAAAGATTCACACTTTGCCTAAATCCCATCAAATCAACTTAAAAATATGCTAGCGGAGTAGGTACTGTAGGTATTTCATAAAATTGCTTTATCTGTAAATTATTGTAATCCTTTCGATAAGAGGCTATCGATAAACTAACACTAAAGCTCAAAGCTGTTTAGTGATAACGTCGACTTTTTCCTGGAATCAGCAGAAATACGGTTCTCGACAAATATATGTATTTATCTTTATAAATAAACTTTGTATGTATCTGATTAAGATAGATAGATTACTATATTTCTATATTTGCATCAAGTTTCACCCCCCTGCTCGTTACCATGTGAAAGATTTAAGTCATGATTATTCAGAATTATTGTTTCAATACATTGCTTTTGAAATGAATTTGACACGAGCATAATAACTACAGATTTTTGTAACAATATCTAAAACTTTTGTTGCAATGATCGACAGCTCATTGGATATGAAAGTAGTTACAGACAATGTATTGGACGAGGTCTTAGAAACTGTAAAAAATATATGTACCTAGTACCTACATATGTATACAGGTATACAGGAAGATACATAGGTATGTAAAGACTGAGAGATTGTGGCTTGGTGACGATTTGTTTGCAAACTCTGTTAACAGTGAAGAACGAAGTTATTTCTTTGTAAGGAAACTGACATTATCCAAACAAACCGATGTTCTCGGTAAAAAATTAGAGCGTTCACAAGTTGTTCTACGGGGAGTCAAGACCATCAATAATGAGGAATACGGCCCAAAAGGAGATATTTGTGTGTTGTTTTTACCCATTCATGTTTTGGTGCCCGGACATACTTTGTACTCGTATGTTGTGCCTGTACATGTATATAGATATACCTATTATAGGTAGAGTCAATGTACATTTGCACAAGTTGTATGTAGGTACGGCCGGGTAGGTATTATTACGGTGTGCAATGTCCAACTCCATACAAAAGTGAGAATACGACTAGAAACTCGTTTGTGAAGCAGCTATTTTTATATTGTGAATTGTACAATGACACAATAATGTTACTTTTGAAATGGGTACCTCGTTACATTGTACTGATGAGAGTTTTAGCTTCGGTAGGTATACAATTATGATAAAAATTTCTTAAAAATTACATTCTGTTCGAGTTTTTTATTGAAAGAGAGTAAAATACAATTGAATTCTTGTCTTAGCTTTCTAACGAATTGTCTCTATGTCTGTTTGTAAATCTAGCTAAGCAAGCCAACGTACGTACATTACATAAATATTCAGAATAAGTAAGTTTTCATGAAGCCAAGTCAAAATATTTAATGATTGACTGATTCATTTTAAACAACTCTTAAATGTAAATAATTAGATATATTATGTTGTTTGATAAATCTGGATATTAAACTATGCTATAGTTATTGTCAGTTTGTTAACTTTGTAATAAAGCCTAAGTTACAATACATGCGCTTACTTTTCTACCAACATGTACTATAAACATAAGTATCTATAGGTATAAACAACTTATATAGTCAAACGAAATAGACAAAAACGCGAGATATCGAAACTAACGTGGAGTCATTGCACTACTTCATAGGCATGCAACGAAACGTGTTTGGTGCCTCGCTTACCTGAGAGTCAGTCCGGACGTGGTTCAGGTTATTCACCAGCCCCGAGTCTGCCGTGGGGTCCATCGCTCACCATCATCCGGCAACCTTCACTCACTGCACACTCACTCCAACACTGAGCCACGAGCGCGGCGGCGCCTGGCCTGACCCCGCTAGGGCTTCACTGGCTTACAGCATGCACCGCGCAATCAATAGTAATGACATTAGTGCACTGTTTTACTGCAACGATATTATTCAAACTTCCCGATATTCGTAAAGCACAAGCCGCTCCTGAGGACGCGAGGCGGCGAAAAGTTAACCGTGCGTGATTTCTGAGCCCTCTCGGAACCGAATGGACTTATACGCTATCAATCTTTGCATACCAGAGTGCGGTGAGACGGAGGCTCCCGCCCGAGCGGTCGTTGCAGTACGAGTGAAAGGGACGGCCGTCGAGCAGGTACTCCGTCTTCGAGAACGGACAGTTCTACAGGTTTTGCTCTCCCACTACACGGAGGCACGGCGCGGACTCGAGCCTCGGAGCTTGAAAGTTTAGTTTGAAACCACAACAAGCGTTGCGAAGTCGCCAAATAGCCAATTAACATTACCGCGTTAGTTTAAATACTTCGCACGTAGGAATTCCTTTTGCGCTACCGGTCGGAAAGCCTATCGGCCGATTTGCTTAAGAATGAAACACGTGTTGATTCGACATCGTTTAGGCGTAGGCTCTACGAATATACAGTAGATGGTTTCGGTGTAAGCGTCTTTGTGTTGAGAATGAATCACCGAAATGATTGGGCCTCGATAAATCGAACCGGTCCCAGTGCAGCTCTGGTGAAGGCCACTAGAGTTAACCTCTACACGGGACACTCCTGCGCAGGGACCCACGCACACATACGCAACAGATCAATAGTATACATGGGACATTGGGACCAGATTGAAAAGAGCCCCACTGTGTAACGCATTCTGTCCGCGGCCAGGGTTATTCTTACCTGGTTCTAAAGCTGGATGTAATTGGCATTTTTTTCGATGCTATTTTCTATAAATTTTTATCTGTGGTGCCTCGGGCTTCAGCACAGGTGTGAGCGCTGTCCATGTAGCTACAGACTTTATACATATTGTTACAAATCTCTACGGTATTTATAGTTTTTAAGAGAGTTATTGAATAGCAACGTTATTTATATGAGATTTTGTTATAACAGTACAACAGCAAAGAATATCTGCTATTTTATAAGCAGTTTTCATAAACAAATTTACATTTATACTTTTATTAAACAGTTATCTTATATTTTTTATTTTTAGAATATTTTTGGCAGTGATCGTAGCTTTCACTGTCAAAATCAAAATTCAATAGAACTAACCACACTTTACACAAAAAAACCTACGCAAAAAATCAACAAAAATAAACAAAAAAAATTTAAAATTGTAATTGTTAGTAATGACGAGATGTACCGGCATGAGTTATTAGTGTTAGCCACAACATCAGCCTTCTTTTCAAGCATAGCAACTATTTGGGGAAAAAAGCTAAATAAATAAAGGATAGTACCTAGGTCAGTATTGGAGTCTACACATTATTTGTAGGTATAAGTATGATGCTCTCTGGAAGTGGGCTGGAGCACTTCCGACAATTTTTTAGGCAGCCTATAAAATAGTCTTAAAGGTTAATAGGTTTTTTCAGTTTTGCAATTGTTAGAAATAGCATAAGTAATTAGTTTTATTCTTTTCATTATTCACTGCAGTCATTTTTTTTCGAATGAGAGTGGCCAACTCTAGTCTCGAAAGCTTTTCAGGTCATTTTGAGAGCATCTGTCTATGACAAATAGCCGGGACCTACAACATGCTTGAGGACAATAATTTATGTGGAGCTTTTAGCAACAATCGAGAGAACTGAATTTGTTATCGAAGTTGTATTAGGCGCCTACTGAATATGGGCTGTTACTTTCACTAATGGCCGACGAGATAATAATTTCACACCTTTAATTTTGTTCCAGATTTATTCACATTAGCTCCCACAGAATAAGTATAATGGAAGTCCACGAGACGAATTAGCACGCCGTTATTATCAATCATCCGATCACAATCACAAAATTTAAAGTATACTAGGCGAAAAACTCCTTTCCCTTCCCATCATGAAACCTAAACCAACGCATCTTTGGCATCTCACCAGTAGGAAGTTTTTTGACACCCTTCTCAGTAATAAAGAGACCGCGTTACCACGTCCAATGGATACAAGAGGGACTAAAGATACGCTAAAGCTGTGGGGTTTGGTGCTAGCCAGTGTAGCAGCTCTAGCCTATAGCTATGGAGCCATATTATGTCCACAGCGTGACAGAAAGACTGTCCTAAGACCGCTAGGTAACCCCTGCGACCCTCCGCCAGAGAAAAAATGTAACACAAAGGACCTCCCAGGGCCATGTCCTGTTATAAAAGATTCTCCGAGACCACAACCTTGTCCCGGAGAATGTCCGGTGGTGGAGTGTGAGCAAGTTGGAATGAAGATGAAATGTATCAAGTGAGAATTAAAAGTCTGTCGTCAAAGCGACCAGATTATTGTGATTTTTGATTATTTTTACATTTGTTACCTAACACTTATTTATTAAATTTTAAGTTACAGATATTTTGTCTGTTTCATTCCGTCAAGATATTATATGTTCATCATAGACCCATCCGTATAGATTTGTGATGTTAGATCTAGATGGCACCAGCAAAGACATCTTTCAATTTTACATAGCGATATCGAATGTAGCAAACCTATTGTTGGAAAGTGTTTGTTTTGATATTAATAACATATTTAGATAACATGCAGCAAATTTGTAAGGCTCTCATAGTATCTGTAACGGTCGTCGCCGCGTACCATTACTACATGCAGCACAAGTAGAACGCGAGTACAGAGATTTGGTCTATATGTTGGTACGACATACTAAATTACTAGTGATTCCTAATTATTATTGACCAAATCCTACCCTCACGGCTATTTAGGAAAGATTTTCGGAGAAATTTTCGGCTAAGTGCATCATAGACTACAACTTTCAAAAGAAATCTTCAACTTCTCTGAGAAGACGCGCAGAAGTTTGTCTACAGCAGCCATTGACGTCTGTCATTCTATCAAGCGTGACATGATCAACATTTAGAAAAATCTAAATTATTAGGTACAAGAAATCCCGCTATTTATATACATATTGTTATATTGGTTTGTAATGGATTTACAAAGATAACCGAAGCCTGGAAATGGACAGAAAGGAGCAACTAAAATTAATAGTACTAGTGATGTCGATGTCTTCATGTATTGCGTATTCATATGGCATGTTCGACTTGCCCTTGTTGTCGGTGTTCCGGCGGCCGCAGCGCAGGCCGGCGGCGAGGCCGCAGGACCACAGAGACGACGGCGGGACGACCAAGGCGCTCGCCACACCAGTACTAAGTAAAAATCCAGAATGAACCTGGAGGTTTGGAAGTAATGTGCTTTTCAAGTGCCATTTTTGCAGGTCTTCGCTGTACCACGAGCAAACTTTTAATTTTAATTATGTTTAGTTCGACGTTGTGTATCGGAACACTGTTAAGGTTATTCTTTGTGTTATATTTGTAGTGACTTTGTATAATAAAGCTGCTAATTCTTTAATGGAGGAGGACCGATGGCTGAATGCTTGACACACTTGGAAGGATGCTCTCAACATGTATGTAAATAGGTCCAAGTTTTATAAATCGAGTTTAGTTCTAAACTTAATAGCAGCCGTGAAACATGGTCCGCCCTCCGTTAATTCAAAGAGCTGTATGGACGCCTACTTCATTTATGCCGAACAAAATACTCGTGACGCCCTGAATTTTTCTCGAAGCCTGCATAATACTTCTTACTTCTAATTATATTTTGTAATATAAGATGTTATACCTTTTCAATTACAGCCTAGATTTTTCTTAAAATATTGTTTGATTCTTTTTTTATATCTTTGTTATGTATAAAGGGTTTGATTCTTTTTGAGACTAGCTGCTGTGGACGGCAGTTTATTTATTTATGCTGTACACAATACAAAATTAAATTTTTGGAATTTATGTGTGATGTGATGTATAGGGTTGTGTACTCAGAAAATGCAAGCAGTTAATAATGATGATGATTGGTTAGAGTATTTTGCCTTAACCATCTACATATCTAAGAGTAGAAACTCATATGGCAGTTTGAGTAGCCTCGTCACCATTCGTTCGACAGTGTCAGACGAACTTAGTTTATACTAAAGAATAACACAGGGAATTCATAATAGGTAAAATTCGATGAGTAAATTACATAAAGCATCTGCACTCAAAGTGACGCCCACACTGGATTAATTGATAGGAAACGTGATAGTGTCAATGTGGAGCCAAACACGTTTCACGATAACTGTGTTATTGGTAACATCTGGTTTATATTAGTTGCAAACATTTTATTCATTGCCAAAGTTGGATATTTATGGCAAAGTTTTTGTAATTTCTAGTAGAAGTAGCCATGGTATGGTGTACACACTCCTATACACATTATTTTATGTATTAACGGAGCGAGACAGACTAGGTAATTTGATGGTTTATGATAACTCTGCAGCTTACAGATTGTGTCTTAACTACTGTAGGTACCTACTGTTTTCTTTACTAATGTATTTCAAAAAATCTTACAACCCAGTTGAACGTTTTGAACTTCTTGTTGATTTCTTATCGACAATATCAAACTTTTCAAAATATTCTTGAAACATCAATTTCTTTTTCTTCTTTTCTTTGTGATGTCAAAAACTTTGGCTTTGTCAAACAAAAAAAATTGGAAAAATGTGCAAAGTTATGTGAAGAAAAATTTGATAAAAATATAAAAGTACCGATTAAATACTGTAAATATGAACGCTCGAAGACTTTTCATAGACGTGGCAGTGTTCACTGGATCCTTTTATATTTCCTACAACTTGATGTCTGCGATCATCGAGCGGCAGAGACTGAACCAACTCGCGGTCAAGAAGTAGGTCAGCCTGGATCTACTTCACAGAAACAAACCTCACTCTGCCTCTCTATATCTTCTGACCTTCATGTCAAGTATTTCCTCTCAAACCCATACTTGAGTCTAAATCCAAAGCAAAGCATAATAGAAGAATGGACAAGACTAGTTCATCTTCTTCAAATTTTTGGCGATTTCAGACAAAAACCAACTAAACAGGAATGACTTTTTTGGCCTGGGGAAACATTGGAACAAACAGCCGTAGCTGTATTCATCGAAATAAGTAAGTTTGTATATTATTCGTAGGAATTATGTTAATTAAAATATACTTAATGATCGAAGGCATAATCGAACAATTTGTACGTCTAAATTATTTTTATGACGCACTCGTAAACTACACACAGTTGTGCATAATTAAAACAATAATTAAGGTATGGTAAAGCCATAATCTTGCTTACCCTTTTTCGTCTTTTCCTTCCAGGGAAAGTGTTGAGCGGCTGTGGGGGTGGTATATGGTAGAAGTAGGGCGGCGTGTACAGGATGTCATCCATGGAGGCGATGGGAGTCCCTCGCGCCGGCACCATGGAGCGCACCGTGCCGTACAGGCTTCTGTTCCGGGACTGGTTCCCGTACATATTGATCATTCTCGAAGCACTAACTTCCTCACGGTCACTGGGAGAGTTCGCGCGGAGCACAGAAATCAAATCAAACTTATTTTCTAAATTAAAAAATAAGCCACTGTTACATTTGAGTTTGATTATGAACTATCAGGTAGGGAACGAGGCCGTCTAAAAGATGGATATTTGGTGCAAATATTGTGATCTTTAGGAGCCTTGGCAGCGGGACGCGTGGCCGCCTGGTTGTCCCAGCTTGCAATGCGTGCTGGAGCCGGGGAATGCAGAGATACGAGCAATGTGCACATTACATCTAATTATCATAGTTTATCTGCTTTTCCCAATAGGGTACGTGGAGCGCGACGTATCGACATAGCTATGTATTTAGTCGAAAACGAGAGAAAAACCAGCACGCGCGCCGTCACACACCACCGACTTTGAAAAGTTCTCATTATGTATTTATAGATATTTACGTGATAATTATTCCATATGCTGCAGCATCTTCTTCACGTTTAGTATCTAACCATAATTGATCGAAAAACAGAGTACCAATACAAACGATTAAATTATTATTAAATTAAATTAATTAAATTAATGTTGCAGCTATGCTCGAACCGAGCGGCCTAGCACGTGACGATGGAAAAAGACCTGACGGTATGACTCTTGTGCCCTGGAAGTTGGGTCGGCCCCTTGTGTGGGACGCAACTTGCGTCGACACATTGGCGCCGTCTCATCTGTCTTTGACACGGTGTCGGGCTGGAGCGGCGGCTATTATTGCCGAGCATCACAAGAGACGCAAATATGCTAACCTCGGCCGAGGCTACATATTTGAGCCTTTTGGAGTCGAGACTTTGGGGCCGTGGGGTCCGGGAGCCCATACTATTTTCCAAAACCTCTCGGAGCGCTTGGTTGGCGCGACGCATGACCAAAATGCTGGCCTTTTTCTGGCTCAACGTATCAGCATTGCCATCCAGCGTGGTAATGCGGCCAGTATGTTGGGCACGCTGCCCTCTGGTAGTGGGCTGGAGCACTTAGATTATCTTTAGGCTTTTCTAAAGATTTTCTAAGTGCCCCTTTTTGTAGTAGTTAGAAGTAGTATGTTTAGTTTTTCTTCCCTTGTTTTTATATTTTATTATTGTAAATAAAGTTTATTCTTAGACACAAAAATAAAATAAAAAAATAGGCAAGCACTTACATAATGGCCGGAAGTTAAATTTGGCTGCCAAACCTACAAAGTTTTCAACGGCATATTTTGTATGCCATACCTACTGGTATTGTATGCATGCAAAGGATCGAAGCAAAGAAACAATAGTTTGCTCACAAAATACCTCTAAAATTATCTCCGAAGAGCCTATCTTTGCAGAGCAAACAAAAGATTTTATATTTCATAGTTTTTTCGTCTGGCTGAAGTTTTGCCCTGAGGGAAATTAAAATCTACGAGACTACACGAATGTAATCGCTCTAAAGGTTTGTGAATGAGTAAGCATCTGTACCTACATCTAGGGTTACTCCAGGGTAAATTGGGCTATACAGTAGGAGAAGACAATTTTCTAGCCGTATAAGGTCGCTGTTCATCGTCTATTAAATTAATACATTATGGGCGTCTGTAATAAATGATTTTGGTTTTAGTTTTCTAATTTGTAACGCAGTCTAAACGTAACTTATTTTAAATGACACAATAAAAATCGACATGTAGCGCCATCTCTGAAAGCCTTTACAGAGCGTTTCATTGTATTTCGAGAGTAGGTGTACAAACAAGAACTCGCCCGCACCGTGCTCGATCCAGTGTATCGCCGCGCACGAAAAGCCTAGTCATTCACTCACTAGATGGCTCTCTATGCTCGACCAACCAGATTGAAGGCATAAAATTTTGAAGTTTGAATTTTATATTTGTCAAAATGGCTAACGATACTCGCGTTTCTAAATTAATAAAATGTAAATAACAGGCTCAAAACAACCGTTCGGTCTATAGCTTCAATCCAATACAAACTATGTCTACTGGCAGCGTCGCGAAAACTGTTTTCGCGTGGATTTTCAATAGGGTGGAATGTTCACATAGCGATGGGCCTATTTATGGAAGTGACAATGGTTTCGGGAACAAGTATGTTTGGGCAAGCTCCCTAGATTCAGGGCTGCAGATTGCCAGCAACCACAAGAAGCCTGTGATGGTCATCATTCACAAGTCCTGGTGCCCCGCGTGTAAGAACTTGAAGCCTAAATTCGCTAACTCTCCTGAGATTCAGAATTTGAGCAGACACTTGGTTATGGTGAACCTGGTCGATGACGATGAACCCAAACAGAGTACATTTGCCCCTGATGGATCCTATATACCGCGGTAAAGTTTATAATATGTATCTACCTACGATACGGGTAAAGTTGGAAGTTGAAATAAAATTTGGTTTAGCCGTACACACCTAACATTACCCAAGCGTTTTAGGTAAAGTCTGAATAAGAGATGATACTCGCGCTCTTACCACTCTTACTATATTTACCTATCTTTCTACACAACTCTAGTTGTGTAATTTTAGGTCTGTGGTAAAACTACCATATGACATTTTGTTTCCAAGCGTAATTAATTAATATTTAGCTAAGTATTAAATTCTCTGACTAAATCATTGTTTTTGTTACAGAATTCTCTTTCTAAACCCTAACGGCCAAGTAGACAGCAAAATTTACAATGAAGAAGGCAGCAGCCAACACAAATATTTCTACAGCAAACCAGAACACATCGCTAAAGCCATGAAGAAAGTCATCAAAAAATATAAGTCCGAACAATTTGATGTATGAAGATATACCTATCACGTAAATTGTTTTAAATTTTTTATAGTAGCATAAAAATAAGCAAATCAAACACTGTTTTAAAAGAAGAAAAAAGTACTGAAAGACTTTAAAATAAATTAAATGAAACAACAATCTTTTACTTTTAGGTTAGTTACATGGTACCTACATACTAAAAATTTTAACCTAAAAGTTCTATAAATAATATTGGAATAAAGAATATAAAACATTCGACTTATATTTGTAATATTTTCCAGTGTTAATTACCTATCTTGATGGCTATGCATATGATTGTTCAAAAATGTTTGGAAATCGTTTCCTGGATTTGTTTTGAGAATGATACTAATATTGAATCTGGTTGTGTATCGTACAAACAAACAGAACGTATGAATGACTCGTGATAATAAATATGTTGTATGAATTTGTATTCAAAATCCTAAGCACAATATTCACAGGATGGTAAACTGAAGAGATCTAGTAACAGTGCTATGTCTAAATAAGGACTGAGATGTCTCATAACTTCAATTTCCTCACCTAACAGAAAATAATTCCAACATCATATATGAGTAAAATAAGACTTTTCACCCTTTGCACGATGACGGAAGCATCGATATTTCAGCCACATTTTGTAATTCCTTCCTGTTGCACGGATGAAAAGATTTCGTAGACTCATAAATTGGGCCTAAAATGGGTTTTCCGATCGAATTTTGTCGGTTTAGGCGCTAAAAGCAAGTCTACTTTAGTCGCATGATAAATGGTTGTACTAAATTGCTTCGAGAAATGAGATATTGACTTTAAAATTTGGTTTCAGGAGGATTATTAGAAATGGATAGCTTGTTAAACTTGCCGCGCAGTGGTGTGCCAAAGTTTTCTCAATAAACCAGTAAGCCTGATATCATCGAGTTTTTTTTTATGAAAGAGATCGGAGAGATATTAGGTAACTCAATGCCAAACAGCCATTCTAATCAATATTGTAGACTCATCGACTATACACAGGACAATCTGTACCTACCATGCAAAACTAGCGAACAGTATATAGGGAGGGATATAACATATACAAATACATACTCGTCAATATGTTGTATGTGATGTGATAATATCTACCAAAAACAAAAAGAACCATAATAATAGCAAATGTTTGTGAAACTGTGGTAATTAGCAGCGATTGGATACCTCACAAGCATAATTGTCAGGTCATCCAAGTTGGTATTCTGTACAGCATATTGTGTGAACAACTCATGAAGTTTATAAGTAAGTTAAGTTGCTACAAGATACACACGGGTATTCGACCAGCTGGTCACCTAAAGCATAATAATTGACATAGTACTTACATCTTCAACGACTGGTTCGACGTACATCTCCACGGTGTTGTTGAGCGGTGGCAGCGGCTGCGGCGACGCGGCGGCCGAGGAGCGGCGGGACATGCTGTTGCAGGAACATTGCGAGATCGAGCGCCGGGAGCGGGGAGATTCTCTGCGGACAAGATGAGATAAAAGGTTTAAATTTTAACCACGCAGCCTGAAAGCAAGAAATTGAACTTTTAGCCGTATGCACAGATTCAGCTACAGGGCTAACAGAGTTGAGCTTATCATTCGTCACATCATGTCTCAGTTCTCATATACTACTGTAGGTTACCCTATTAACTGTGCACTGCTCTGCAAAGTTGATCCTCAATACTACATGGAGCAGTATACAACCAGAATAACTAATCGAAGCTTAAGTTTGACGTGGTTTGACTTACGACTTGTCATAAACTAGTCAAACTGGCAACAAGGATAGTCCTGATGGATTTTCATTTGATTCCTGTAGTTTCAGTCAGATAGATAGTCCTAGAATGACTCCACTGCTGGTATACTTACCGTCTGTTTCTCCGACACACGTGTCTGGAGGCGCTCCTCTCGCACCTGCACCGCACTGGCACGAAGTACCCCAGCTGTGGCAACGGGGCCGGCTCCATGGAGTCACTGGAGTCACTCCATTCTGGCTGGCTGAACGGACCCATGTCCAGGACCGACGGCATTTTGGAAACTAATGCTCCGTTTTTTGGTCTTGATTTAACACTTTAGAAACGTATGCTCTCCTGATCGGTCTTAGTTGAAGATTGTCCAACTCTTGATACCAGTTAACAACTTATATACACAGTATTGTGGTATTACACAGCCAACATTATTGTAATCTTTTTTTGGCTAATAAACGAATTTGAGAACACTTTATGAATTGATTAGTTTATCAAACGGGCCTTTGATTTTTTAACAAGTTCAATGATAGTTGGAATTCATTAAATGATGCTGGTTATTCATTTTATATTGGTTATTGGTAACACTTATGAATAGGTCTTCAAACGTGCGTATTGTGTTGTTTATTTAGTCCCAATACTTTTAACATAATTGGCGTTCATTATTAGGTCTCACTTATTAACGTTTGATTAAAAATTTATCGTCTGTAACCTATATGTTAGGAACTTGATAGCTGTAAAGCCCTTGCGAACACGTTTGAAAACACTGTTGTTTGAGATTGATTTCTGTCTGCAACCACTTTAAAACCCCAGTCAAGTTATTTTCCAATTAGCAATTTTATTTCAGCAACACTCACTAATCTTGGTTTATTTCTGTAGAAATCACTGCGTTTTCAGCAAAGAATTTTAGTTACGGGTATTGCACTCAATTTTCTGCTTTCACATTTCAAGGTTTGTTTCCAAACACCTACTGAAAAAGCCGGCTTTTGGAACACGTCTGATGTCTTTTGAAGTTTTTAATATTATGACCTCGTTAAAATGTGTAAATAAGCAGATAAGGGTCTGATTCGGGTGCGTCTGACAATTAGGACCATTTCTTTGATATGAAAGATAAGATTACACCGTGATTAGGACTAATACCTATAGGTTGTTTTTAGGTTAGGGCTTAGTGTGATAAGAGCATCCACATATTACATTACCTATTAGTTCATTGACATTATTTCATTTGAGCCAAAAAGTTGAGTTAATTAAAAAAACTATAATCCTCTATTTTGTTTCGGTTATTTGTAATCGTTAAAACAAATAAACCCACTTTCATAAAACCTGAATCATCAAGTAATTATTTGATCAAATATCAGTTTAGTAAGTAAGACGTGACAACTAACAATGTAACAATACATTGTTAAACATTTACTAGTACTGTGGCAGGAACATTTAAATGGGTAAGTAGATTGTAACTTCACAACCCCCATGTAACAAATAAATCTCTAAATCCGAGAAGCCACAGTATTTCCCCATACCGTCCGCAGCTACAAGTTGTGGATGCTCTATTGTTTTTGTACCAAATAAAGCAATCTCTCGACCATTCCGTGGCTCCGGGATCCCTTTCCGAAACGTGACGGAACGCACATTCCTCAGGGATACGCACTACTACCGAAATGTTAATGTATTTTGTATGTAACCATTCGGCTAAACGACTGTTTTCACCTTTATTGTTATTTATATGTAGCTGTGAGTGGCGAACTTATGTTCATACACAATCAAAGTTCGGGGGAACGTAAAATTTATTGTAAGATCTGTACAGTAGCCTACTTTCAGTTGGATTACTCTCGACACGAGATTCTGGCCACTTTTATAAGAACTTGATGATTGCTTACGTACGGTTACTGTAACCTTAGAAAAAAGTGAGCATTACTTCTATTTATTTTGTGGCCATTTAAATCTCCTAGTAACTATAATTTGTAACTTTGTTTGGTAAGCTTACTAGGTTTACCAAAATTCCTATCGTGACTGTTGTATCGGGTGTAGTGCGTGCCTGCTCCAGGGCTGTATACTATCCAGTTCCGTTTTTTGTGGCAGTCGTCAGTGAGTCACAAAGGACCGACGTAATGAGATTATGATAGAACATTGATAGTTTTTGTACGCATTGTCGTTACTTAGGGCCGATTGGTGCACGAAATAATGTGGATACAAACACTTGTGAAAAGTGTAAAAATAAGTCAGTAATTTATGAGTTGTGAGGTTGCTTGTATCTAGATCATACTGTTTCAGGAGCTTTTACTATTCTTATTCCGAGATTACTTTCTTTCGTTCCAACATTTTCTAGAAATATTGTCTGTTTATTTGTGTCTCTGTTTATTCAAACGCTCAACACGCAGAAACGGCTGAACGGATTTTTATCATGAAATAATGCGATTGAAGCCGCGGGCGTTTTACTTTACCAGTTTACTAGTATTAGGTAACTAAAGCACAGACTAAAGGGAAAGGCTGAAATTGAAAAAAAAAACAAGAGTTTGTCTCGAATAAAAATACACTAGATCAAAGCTACGCAAAAGTAAATCAGAAAATTAATACAAAAACAAAAGAAAATTTATGAACGAATTTGGCATATAGGAGATTTTATATCAATGCCACAGATTGAATAAATTTGTTTCTAGTAGGTAGTATTAGCAGTGGATCCAAGCCAAGCGGGTAGATCAAAGCGTAAGGAGCGGTCTTTGTTCATTTTATCATGTGACATATGTACGTCCACTGTAACAAAATGCACTGACCTATTTCCCAGCACTTTCTCAATTGAATCCAACTACAACAAATTAACAGTCGCCCAGCAAATTGCTTAGCATTGCCCTTAACTTATACACATAGATTAGGATGAAGTTGATTAAAAGAAAGGAACGTCAAGGATTTTACTACAGTAATCAGCTAGAAAAATCCTGGGACATAAACCATCCGTTTTTTGTCACTGAATAGGCTTATGTTTAGCTACAGCCTGCCTGTAGATCAAGACATAGCATTAACTTATTATAACATAAACTTCTCGATGATTAATCATTTCAATCTCTTTAGTGATTGTTTATTACTTCTTCACGCTAAAACTCTTCTTAAATCTTGATTAGATTTTACGTAAATGTAGATTATGCCTTAGATTAAGATAAAAATACATACTATAATCGCTGATAACACCATGGACTCATTAGTTACATTAATAAGATCTAGTTAAAAATAAATGGTCATTTGACTATTTAGACGAACAAGTAACAGACAAAGTGACTTGTACTGGTACTGCAGAGCTATTTGTCACCGCATTTGTATGCCACAGCGGTTCACTGGACAGCCGGTGTTGTCAGCGTAGGCTTTGAATTACCCTCGAAAAGTGATATTTTAGATCATTTTTTTAAAGAGTTTCATATCAAATGACTTATATTATACAAAACAAAAGAGATAAGTGAGTTGATTATAATAAAAATGTGAATAAATAATTTGGATGGAGTAGCTGAAATGAAAGCTATATTTTTTTATTTAAACTAAACTATTATTTCAATTATACAAAATTAAGTACAATAATGACATGGAATGTATTCAAGACGATATTTGCTCGAGATTTTCCTGAACATAAGCATTTCTTTATTTCCATTTTGGAAAATTATGTCACAAACCAAGTTTTACCCCATATAAAGTGATGAATATAAGAACAAATGATGTATTAGAAGCTAAAAGGTATATTACGGCATTTATTATTTGTTTACAAAAAATGCATTCCACATATCTGGCAAATTTCCTTATCTGGCAACACAAATGTAACGAACATCTAAGGCGACGAACAAAGCAAGTGTTTCGTTTGAAGACCACAATGTGGGCATTTAAAAGGCTAAAGATGACCTAATATGGCGTGTATTGAAGATGTTACTTGTCATCGCAAAGATCAACGACATGGTTTGTAAAGAAACTGTAACGGGAAACTGTAGGAAAGTTCAGAGTACACACTTACCTAATTGCACTATTTAATATTTTCTTTTGATGAGAACACAAAAAAATAAATAAGTGCTTAAAGTTATGTAAAATTATTGTTTATGTCTTACTGGGTGAGCATGGAATTTGTAAGTCCACAATTTTTGGCATGACCTTAGTTGAATTTACTTTTAACTATCTGCTAAGCATAAAATATGTTGGTCAACTTGGCTGACCAAGCCAAATGAAGTCGGAAAAGCTGCAAAGTAAAAGTATTAACTCTTTAAATTCTGAATCGTATCCAACAAATCGAATAAATTCAGTGTTAGAAAATTCTGTCCATCAAACCGTCAACATGTGGGGTCCAAAAACAAAACCAAACAAAACGAAACACAGCCCCTGAATCACCTCCTAAGAATACCTTGTAACTTCCACGCATGATAACTCTGCGAGCGGATGAAATTGGAACTAAAAAGTTCTAAGATATAGAATCAGGCGTTTCTGAGCGGAAATCCATTGCAGATGACAACTATGGAGAAATATGTAGTGTTGTTCCACTGTGACTGCTCCCCACCGGCTTCAAAAATCAAACTTGTTTGCCACACACAACTAAAAACAAACACAGAGTTTTCATATAAAAAGTTCTATCCGATAATGTGGTCTTTAAAAGTCAGGCATTGCAGGAGTGCTGCCCCCAGTTAGATGAAGAATTTTCTTGTGCTGACTGTATTGCGTGGGCGTCTCTCAGTGTGTTTGCTTATTGCATGGAGGTAGCTCCTCGAAATTCCGAGAGAAATAAATATTCAGAATTACGGAGAATGTGGAAAATGTCAACAAGAAAGCGGAAATAGCTGGTCATGGCTGGGAAGAATATTTGTGTAAATCAGAAAATTCAAAACATAGTACTAAACTAAGGAATTTATTTTATCATCAGAAGGCATGTTTTTTCTAACGTTCAGCCTGAGGTGGATAAACCTATAGTAAAATGTGATGATTAATCATGCATAATATCGTGTATTTTTGTAATGTAGCCAAGAAATGTTACACAATAATTTATTTAGTACCGGCATTCCCATATTTAGCTAAGAATCTGTTATTAAACCTGTGTTTAGGAAAATAAGCCACATTTAGTACACCATGATTACTAAACTTTTAACGTTCTCAGGCCCATAAAAATAACGGAATCCCTAATATGAGGCCATGGTTTATCGACTATTGTAATCATGTTGTTTATGTAATAGTAAATTCTTACACATATGTTAGTCTATATTTTAGATGTTTAACTTTAAACTTGTATGTTTATTGTATATGTATACAAATTTGAACACGTTATAAAAACAACGATAGTTACCAAAAAAATAAAAGTTTGTTCATCTCAATTTCATGTGAACTTAGACAACAAACAGTACATGAAGGTAATAGTAGAAATCCATCTATCGAGATAAAACTACACTAGTTCAATCTCAAACTCTACTTATGTTGATTGATGGAGCGATACATCGCTCTTTAAACACAATCGAGCCAAATCTCGATCTTAATAAGAATAAAAAAGGTGACCAATTATAAGAGCTAAGCCTATTTATTTAGAGTCCAAATTAGGTTGTCAAATTTCAGCTGCACGTGCACCACGTATTAGAGTAAGAGTAAAATGTATTTAAACCAATTTCACTTTTAGTACAAAGGTTGTAAAGCTGTATTTAGGTTAGCAAGTATTAATAGTGAGTATGAATCACGGAGCGTTGACTTCAGTGGCACACTTCTCGGCAAATCTTGTAAAACTCTGCAATAAGTAACGTCTACTTTTTTTAAGAGTTGGCACAAAAGGTCGCTTTTATATGAAATCCCGTAAATACAACTATGTAAGCTGTAAATTACATTTGAACAGCACGTAGGGTGTATGACAGTTAAGACTACAGAAACTTTCGTCTTTACTCATGCTAATGTATGATGTTACATTTAGACAAATAGAGTAAAAATTACCTTAAAGATTTCTAGAGATTAAGATCTAACTACGACAAAGAAAGAAATCAGATCCGAAAAATAAAACTTTGCCAATGAATCAATTCTGCGGGGAAGTCACGTCACGATCACGACCCTCGGTAAAGTGGAATACGACGAGGGAAGACAATAAGCGTACCTACACTGTATGTACAATAAGGTAACTGAACTACAAAAGTAAATTAAATATGTAGTTATCTAGAGTCTAATACTCCTTATTACCTGTCTTCAAGTCTCAAATACAAATCGTTTACATTAACTTCAACCCACGGCTTACCTGCTAACTTACCTTGACTTTGATTGCTCATAAGATTTGTTACAATACAAGGCACAAAAAAGCGTGTGTCATCGACATTATTTTGTTTTAGGATTAGGTTAATTTTAATATCCTCTTAGTTTCTACTAAATATAGAGGTACACAATGATTTTTTAACCACAGGTATGATTATCATCCTGAATTATGGTGTAATGTATGTATACAGCATAAATGTAAAAATTTATAAGTATATAGGTATACTCGTAATTACCAGAGTTATAAAATGTAAATATTAATGACTATTATAGGGCTTTATTCAATAATAAACAATATATACACATATATACACTAATAAAACTAAATAAGAGTATGTACATTTATAGTAGTATTATTTTTTTATTATTTATTTTTTATCTATTATAGTACCTATAGTTTTCAACATTTATGTACATAGATTTTTTAGTTATTCAAACTATATATAGTTATATATATTTTGTAATATATTGCATATATATAGACTGTTTAGAGTAAGAAAAAAAAAATGCAAAAAAGGAATCCAAAAAAAGAAAACCAATGTGTCTTGTAAAATATGTAAATATTGTATGTAGGTTTGTGTTATAAGTATAATGATATACATAATATATACCTAAACACCGATAAGCCGGGGTGCACTGAGTGCTCCTTCGTTTATGATGGTTCGCCATTTGGCTGGAAAGAGGTTCTTTGTTTATGATTGTTTTAGTATCGGAATGTATGTATGTATGTAAGATATAAAAACCTGTAATGCTATTTATTTATTATTTACATTATTAGAACGAACTATAAAAAAGGTGAAATTATTTACCGATCAGATGATTAAACAAAGCAAACTGCGTAAGCAATATGTTTAGTCTAACAATGTCTCTGACATTCATTGTCGGAGGAAGTATAGACGGAACAACAAAAAAAAAATGTATACAGCAGTTCATTTATGGTCATTAGCCTCCTCCATTCATCGCTACAAAGCCCAGTATATTATAGTGTATCATCGTCCTGGTTACCATCGTTTATATCGACAACTTGCTTCACCGATTTGGGTTGATTCCTTGTTCTTCGGGAATCTGTAAAATTACACTATGTACTACACATTCATATGATATAATAACCACTGAAGCAAATGTTACTACTAGACTAGACCCCTTCGCCTAAAAGCAGTTTCAAAATTAACTTAACAAGGTTTAATAAATCTAATTATAAAACTTGTCCAACATAGAGATAGCTGGAACAGTACAGCTAGTACGTGACCATTTTATTCAAATTACAGTTAGGTACCTACAAAGTCAAACTAATGTTTAGTAGGAAGTAGATTGCCATGACAGGTTTTTTACAGATATGTTTGAAAAGCGACCTGTAATGTTAGTAGAAGCTAATTTTACGGTGTGGTGACCCGTGATAGGTAGACGGTCAGTTTTTATGCCCTCCCACGATTTATAAGGGGCCTTTGTATTCTATATAAATAGGTACATTGCCAATCTTATACGCTTTTTGCTACTTCTTTGTATCTATTTTAGTCTAATGTAACCGTATTTTAGTCGATTTATTTGAGAAAACTAGTTAGTAAATTAAATTGTATTTCCGGCGAAAAGAAATGAAACTATTTTAAGCAGTTTTTTTTATCGCAATTCATATGGGCGGTTTTAGAAAAAGTTCTTTTATGTAGCATTATGTAATTTTGGAGACATTGCCAACTTGATACAACACTGGATATTCCACCAATTTTCATAATCTCAGAATTCGAAAATATCTCACGTAAAAAGCATCAGCCATAGCTAACAGTACAACAATAGATCGGAAAAATCTAACAATCCCGATGGATTCCCGAAAGCCATCCCATTAATACTCCTCATCAACGACTGCCGATGACATCAAGATACCGAGAAAATGCGGTAAAAATAGACTCTCGGAGAGAATATTGGTTTCTGATTGTTAGTAAAGACGTGGAAATCGTTAGCAAGATACTTACTCCCAGTTCATTCTCACCAATATGACAAAAAAATCGTACTAAGAAAAGACAAAATACTTACTGACATAAGCAAAGTTACGCACGTTTAGCAGACTAGCTGTACCATGTAGTATTAGCCGTGTTAATCCGGGACAAAAAAACAGCTTTTATGTTAATCCAGAATCTTACAACTTATCCGTCCGTTTGGGACTGAAAAGGGTACAGTCATAGTGTGATTGTCATTTGATGATTATTCTTTATAATATCATTCCTATTCCTAGTATTTCCGGGCAATTGATGTACAGAAAGATAGTATTTTTGTTATATCATAGACATGTATAATGTATAATATATAGGTAGATATACTTGTAATAAAACCACCGTAAGGGTATCGTTTATTGGTCTACGACTAAACGATAAGTCGTAAAATAATAAATTTCTATAACTCAACAAACATTGACAAACAAGAGAGAATACATTTTCCAATCCATACCCGCATGTAAGAGAATGACGGTGTCCCCAGAGTTCAATTGATTCACATAAATTAACTGTCGGTGTCTTATCCTACCATCAGTTTAAACAATTTTAGTATTCTGCTGATTTTATTAGATACTAGTGGACGCCTGCGTCCGCTTTGTTTGGGTTAGAAAATAGCCGATGTCAATCTCAGGGGACTATTTAATTGCCATTGAAAAAATTACGAAAGCGGTACAACAGATTAACAAACCAACACACACAGGAATTTGGCTTTGCATAATGGTAAGTATTATGCATTATTCTGCACAAAACCCAAACACTAGCTAGTTAAAGTAAAGATTATGGTTACTTAACTGACGGTGATTGATGTCAGCATCCTTTTACAGAACTTTGTGATTGATTGTAAAAATAATAGACTTCTTAAACTGTTCTACAAATATTTAGTTACTTATAGCTCGGTATGTTAAAAGAATTATAAATGGATTATCTTAAAGGAGCAAAGCGCTCTGATGGCGACGCAGCTAAATCTTACCAATAGGCCACAGGATACAGTTATAATATTCCAGAGAAAGCTTTCAAATGAAGACTTCCTTCCATGTAATCGCAAAGCTATCGGACTCGGCTCAATGAAAACAAACTGCCCTCTTCATATTTACGAGCGGCGACAGACATGAAAGACCTATTTCCACGCAGACGATACCGGCGCACGCGCATAGACTATAATTCCTTAGATAATTCTGCGCGCGGATAAAATGAGACTCAAGATTCTTTTATTTGTATGAATATTGTAATACATTGTAGGTGTAACATTAATTCAAATTATCAAATATTCTGCCGATAGGTGTACTTACTATTATTAGTTTTAGGGTACCTAAAATAACTTGGTATATGATGACAGGGATGATAGGTTAATATATTCTTAGGAAGTGCTGCCGTCAGTTACGCGCTGAGTTATTTTGTATGAGCTTTATTTTGGTCGTGTCGCCACAGAATATACTATAGCTACCCTGTCTAGAGTTAACATGTCGCGATTGGAAATTATAGTGTTATTATAGTAGATGGCTTGGTTATTATGCAATCAAAACAAAACAATCTTGATTGTAATTATTTCACAAGCACTAAGTACCTCGATAAGGTTGTTAAGGTTCGCAATGTTCGCAAATCTAAAGTTTCCTGTTTTAAGACAAATTACTTTATTGCAATAACAGCTTGTTTATGTTTACCTTGTAATAAATAACACTGTGAACTGTTCTGTAGTATCTTAAGTGTCTTTATTTATTGAACACTAGCGGACCCGACAGACTTCGTCCTGTCTGTTGACTCTTTTACTCTTTAGTTAGTTAGAAAACGTTTGTATTGGAAAAAGAAAAGGGCGGTTTTTAGGGATTTTCTGGCAATTTTTGAATTTTTCTCGCCGTAAAAACCATCTTTGAACTTCAACAAATATTTAAAAAAAAGAATTGGCCAAATCGGTCCAGCCGTTATTGAGTTATGCGCTTACCAACACATTTTGCGATTCATTTTTATATATAAGATTTTCTGGCAATTTTTGAATTTTTCTCGCCGTAAAAACCATCTTTGAACTTCAACAAATATTTAAAAAAAAGAATTGGCCAAATCGGTCCAGCCGTTATTGAGTTATGCGCTTACCAACACATTTTGCGATTCATTTTTATATATAAGATAATCATTAAAAGACATACCTACCTAAGCTACCACTTATCCTTTTTTTCAAACAGTAGATATACTATCCTGGTAGTACGTATATGAGTAAATACTTCTAACTAACAGCCAAAGCGGTACCGTGCTATAACATAGCGTTAAAATAAACCAATTTCTCCAAGTTACAAGCTGTAGAGATCGCGGTTAGTGACAGGTTTAATGTTATTGTGCCACTGCACAAGCCAGCAGACTGCAAGTTTAACAAATTAATGTCTTTAGAATCTTTCAATCTCAAAGTCGTGTTTTATAAACAATATTTTATTTCTCAACGTTAAAAAGTTTCACTCTCTAACTGGCTGCATTTGATTTATGGAATAACTTCCGCGTTCTATATTTGAACTTCATAATTTAGGGAATCCTGTTTGTGTGTGTTTTTATCCATGAACTTTCTTTTAGCGACTGTAATCGATACTTGCTTCGAAACTTGGATCTTGCGTATAAATTAGGAAACATCTTTTTTAATAAAATTCGCTATCACGTATATTTTTGAAGAAGTAGATACGTACTGACAGAGATAAAATAGATCTATCGTTCTTTAATGCAATTATAAAATTATGTCTCAATTAATCATACATCCTACATAAATAATAACATTATAGTCACAATACCATAGGTTGGTAGTGACTAGTGATATAGGTAAGTACAACGTATGACATCATCCGTTTACAAGAGATCAGACAAGAGTGCGCCCATTCAGTAAATTGGTGTGCGGTGTACACGCCTCCGCCATCTTGCTTCATATGATGACAAATTCAGACAATCATGATTGTTAGATATAATCACAAGCGAATCCCAGTTACATATAAAATTAACGCACAATTAATAAAAAATAGCAAGTTATTATATTAAAATTTTTGCGAAACTACAGAAAAAAACCCACAATTTTTACAACTGTAATCGTAAATTTATCGAGAAAAAAGAAAAGCTATTTCCATAAAACATGAACTTGTTAGTCGTTCATTGCTAAATTCCGGTCGCGGAAATATTTCGCATCTGACGCATACGCGTCAGGTCAACGTATTGTTTGTTTATAAATAAACTACTGTTTTCAGGTCTTAATTGCACGGCTGCTATTTCTAATTACTATAGTTTACTCAATTATTTGTAGTTAAACAAATGCACAGAGTAGTTAATTAGGATTCATAGTGCAATCGTATTTTACACATTATACTTATTTCATAAACAATAATTCTCATAACTTATTCACCCACCACTACAACAATCTGAATCGCCGAATTGCATTTCGAATTGAAATTTAATTATTCAAGGTTTTGCCAAAGATCAATTTTAATAATTCACACTCCAATATTGCACTCACTCCACTCTTACTGTTTCAATATTCACTTTCGATTTCGTATTCGCATCTAAACTACGTCACTACTGTATAGATATCGACTGCAAATGTTGCATCACTATTGAAGGATATAGTTTTTTGGCTACAACACTACGTATTTTCGAAATTTAAATTCGTTTCGTCCGCGATGCAGTCGCGCCGCGTCGCTAACGTCGACTGCCTGGCTTCGGCCGGCTGCCAAAGAATCCACGCCTGAAAATATATTTATGTGGATATGACTATTTACCTAAATGCTGATCAGTTTTTTTTAACACTACTAGTTCGAGTAATATGAAGAGGCGTTGAAAGACTTATGCTGTTTGCGCAATATTATCCGCAAATAATTCTCGTTAACTAGGTATACTTACCTACTACTGTGCACCTACACATATTTCCGCGAATATTACACAAACCAATTAGCGAATCAATACAAATGCTGACAAATGTAAATGTAGCCGATATATGACAACGTTATATTGGATGTATAACTTGAATAACAACAGCTTTGTCTTTGACTTGAAAGTGAAATTGTTATACTTAATATCATTCTAAAACAGATTTAAGTATTATTATAACATTCACTTTTGATAAGCTTTACATAAGCTACTCAAGATTTATCAAACCATACATTTCTATATAAATCACTGTTACTAGATTATTTTTTTTTATGATTTTCTTTCTCTCGATGGCGTCTCAAACTTTACACAAAATTTTAGTTAGTAGTAGACATATTCGTACTGTTATTACAACTGTACACATATTCAAGGAATTGTACAAATCACCAAAAAACCAGACATAAAAATAAGTTAGGCAGTTTACTACTAAAATAAAAAAGCCACCGTAAATAGACATGGATTTCTTGGTAAAATCTTGACATACCTCTTTAGTAAGTATACGTGTTCTAGAAACGAGATTAAATTAAACTTTTCCCGCAAAGACGTCTAGTATTTTTCAGTACTTGAAAACTTCCATTCTAAACCATACTTTACTTACCTTTATAGAAGGTTTAAAATCGTTTAAGAGGTTAGATTAAGCCAGGTCACACGGTTCGGGATTTACCTTAGTAAACGGGCCAGTAGTTCGGTTCTAGATTGACCTAGTTCGTAACCTGGCAGAACTAATGTTGGCGAATTGGCGACTCCGCCAAATGCTATTAGGAGCTAGATTGGAGTTTGGAGCTTCTTCCGAATAAGGAGTAGGTAGTAAAAGCTAATTGGGTTGTTAAAGTTGCTGTTACGATGAGTAGGTAAATAGGAATTAAAGACTATAGTCTATGCCGGCCATAATTATCTCTGAGGTAACTCCTATTGCTTTTTTTATATTGTTTAGCTTGTTTCCTCTAAAAGTCTCTAATGTAGACGACAGAAGTATGTATTTTATTTATTTAACTTTGTTTATGCCATATTGTTCCTTGGACAACAAAATTCAGGTCTTCTTAGCAAATTTCTACACGATGTTTCTATCTATTGAAATTATATTTACAGGAAGTTATAGTAATGAGACACAGCCATATCCAGAGAGAGCATCAAGTGATGTACTTGAGTGTGATTTCTAACTTCAAAGCATCCGATAAGTCGCCGTAAAACATAGTGGTAGGATTTATGTGGTAACAGTGGCTGAACCAGACGTTTTACCCAAATTTACTTATGTCTATATATGTAGGTACCTAAGTAATATGTACAAATTGTACAAGTACATTTTTTTTTTATTATTTTTATTTACATGCGAACAAGAATATACAATACGCAATAAAACAAACATAACTTGACCAAAGTTGGACACGCTCATACAAACTTACTGTTTTACTCATAATTCTGTGATAACAATTATAGAAAATGAAAATAGTGAAGGCGTTCGACGTCGACCGTCATCAAAATAAATTACCTACGAAAATTTCGAAAATGTATTGGAAAGGCTATTTGAAATGTACTTCCTGAGGTACAGTGCAAACAAGTCGATAACAAAGCCGCGCCTGCACTATTATGTCGATTAGGTAACCGAACGATAACTCAACCACGACGTGAAAACAGGGTTGTCTGTCATAAATGTATACTTTCATGTAAACCTGAAACCAATAAAAGCTGTTCCAAAGTTTTCTTTTAACTGATACTGACGACTTGATAGCGCGCAAATGTAGAAGCTACAGAAACAGAAATTTGTTTACTCATTGATTGGTTTTTACCAACTTTTGCACACAGGTGCTTCCTACAGCTGTCTCTGAATAAACACTTTTACTTCATGTTAACCGTTTGGGGTCGCGCCATGTCACATACAAAAGGGCGCAAAAGCACTGTTTTGGGTGCTAAAATGGTATTAATTATTATGTTCGTAAATTTGTCGTTGTACCAGGGCGCTTCATACTCGTACTGTCATAGTGATACATAGACTCATAGATTTTTAAACAACTGCTTACATTAGGATACATAAATAATACTACATATTATTACTAGCCAGTTTTGAAAGATAATATTAACAGACCCATAACCCTGTCCACAGAATAAATAAGAGGTACCGGTAATGGCCTTATATAAACAATGAGCACGTGTTAAGTTAACCAACCTCCCCTAATGGCGGGCACAAAGGATTTCGTACAAAACGGCCTATAGTAGACCAAACCACGGAAATCAGAAATGGTGTCAAAAAGTTGTATTCAAAAAAGTATTCAAATTTGAAAAAGCTCTAAGAAGCGGTCATAATTAAGTTGTACGTATGAAATGGCGATTAAAACTAAGAGCTTGGAGGGATTTTAATTAATTTTGGAAAGAAGTTATGTTCTGCAAAACGCATTTGAGTAGTCTAGTGTGACACAATGATGCTAATACCCGAAAAATATAGGTTATCGTCTGTAGAAGGTCCAGTTTAATCATTTTTACAAATACAACGCAGTAAAAATATAATACACCGCCTGACACAAGTATTTATGTAACTTTAAAAATGTATAATTACTTGTGTTGTGTCTGGTCGTTTGTATGTATAATAAGTATGTATTTACAAAAGAAAAGTATATAAGTATTATATCCGTTATCTAGTACTCACGACACAAGCGTTTGCTTAGTGTGGGGCTAGATAGCGCTGTGTACAATGTCCCGGAATATTTATTTATTATTTATTAATTCTAGGAGTTAAACTATAAAATGGGCAATCCAGACCACTTTTACTCAGTATTAAGGTACGAACCTTACATTCTTGGAAAGTAGGTAATCTCATTACTACATCCTTCTTTCTCGTTCCAGTCGACTTCATTTCATTGGCAAACACCATTGTGTATTCTAACGACGTTTACCCAAATAGACGCCTAATTATTGTGGAGAAACAATGACAGCAGACATTTGTAAAAAAGAAACAAATAATGATAAAAACAGAAGCAGACACATACACAATGTTATCAGATCTACATGCTAGCTACGCCTGGATAGCCACCAGCGCCACCACCTAGAAAATGAAAATCTCTTACCAACACCAAAGCGAGGTACTCAACTCAAATCGTTTGACAGCCATTTCCATTACGTGACGTTAGAATAATTGTGTACCGCTGTCGCTTTAGGCGACTTGAATTTGACTCAAATAATTGGCAACCAAATGGTGTTTGGGCGGCACTGGCTGATAAAATTTTACAAGACTTTCATACTAGAAAGAGAAGTCTATGTGTAATTTTGTCTCTGTACAACTTCCTATAATACAGTATATATACACAGCCTGTGCATTGTAAATGTAGGCTCCCATGAACGCTACAGAGCCAATAATACCGTGATAATACTGTTAGGACACAATGAATGTCCGATGGCCGTGACAACTTAATTGTTGGCGGATGACCTTTCGGATATACATTTCTTTTGTTTAGAATTTAGATCTGTGTCATCTTTAATCCATTTCATGTGCATAAACACGGGTCCACACAAAGTTAGCTAAAAAATAATCTTTTTATATGATTTTTATGACTCTAGCTTTGGCACTAACATACATACATGTATACATAATGTTGTACATGATTACTGTTGAAATTTTGTATGCTCCACGAACGAACTTACTGTCAAGTGCTTTTCAGCTAATAAATGGATTAAGGTTCCTAGAACCGCTGTTTGTTCAAGGTACGTACATACGTTTGTATTTGCATAATACACATAACACGAAAGCAAAGTGACCGTTTGCATTTTTACTAACATAAAGTATAAAAAAATTACAAGACTGTTTTGATGGCAGTCTTAAAAACTATTAATTCAAGTATCAATAAGACTTGCAAAAAGAAATGTTGGTACCTACGATGTAAGTACAATATGTTTTCAAATAATTTAATTTCAGTACTTATTCGTGTTTCAGTTCTATTTACGATCTCAAAGCAATTAGAAATAAAATTGCATTCAAAACAAATCAGATATTTTAAACTATGTATTAAATTTTACAGAAATAATAACGTATTAAAACATAGAATGAACTTCATTCGCTGCTATACAAATGATAGTACAAGGTTTCTTCTAGGCAAGCACCACTGTAGTCTAAGATGTAAAAATTAGACTCCAGTGGTGCTTAACATCAGGCAGGCTGTAGTCAACCGTAAGCTTATTCAGTGTTCAAAAAAGATAATAATTGAGTTGGTACGTGTTTGATTATTATTTTTAGTTTACCTGTGAATATTGTGGCTCATAACCATGTTTTCTTTGGCACTATCAGCTGCGTTGTAACCTGAAACAAATTAATTATTTTCATTATATTTATTAATAAATACCTATATGAAAATGCGTAAATTAATGTTTGCTATTTCAAACATCTTTTTCTTCTTCATCTTTCTCAGCCACTAGTTGTCCATTTCTGAACAAAGGCATACACTTACAACAACATAGGCAACACAACAACATACACTATGATTAATCATACAAATACACTATTATCAATAAAAACATATTAAGTCAAGTTAGTTAATATTTTTTATTAGATTTATATAGACTGGAACAATATTTCTTTAAAAAAAATACATAAAATCTGACTAAAAAGTTTTAAGTTATCCTTTTTAACCACGGTAAAACGTATTTGCATAACTGAGGTTAGCTATAAGAGTGGTGCAAAACGATAACAGTGACATCATAAAAGGCAGATTTCACAGGATGTGGGCAGGATGTGTTGGCAATATTTTTTTCTCATGAGAGATGCATACTATGGCAGGTAAGTACTGAGTAAACCGCAAACAGGATGGCGGAATTAATGGGTTTGGTGAATTGTAGTTTGTAATTACTTACTTACAACTAGAAAACTTACAACTGTGGTCTATCTAACTATTGTATACTTAAGTAGGTAAGTAAAAAAAATCTGAAAGAACTTATAATATACCAATGTTTCTACTAAACATGCTTACCCTTGGGCAATTATACATTTGACCACCAGTCACCTGAAAAATAAACCACTAATAAACTGAAGAGCATGTCTACTGGAACGGAACTTACTCTTATATTTATATCTTTAGTTTAGAAAAACCTAATGAACAAATACAGGAAGTGATACTGCAATAAATGCATTTCTTGTATTGAAACTATAACAATCGACCATTGTTTCTAACCTTGTCGAGCTTTTCCCTTCAATATTTTATTAATTTAAAATATTTCATGCAAAAACGGACCAACTTGTTCTACACAAAGACACAATAAGTCGTAAAAATGTCAAAGTTTATAATATTGCTTCGCGAAACAACTTTACAAGCGATGTTGTTGAAAATATTTAAACGATTGCAACCGACTGGGTTGTGCACTTGTGAATGTAAAACACAAAATACTTATTATATTTTGTTTGAAAATTTTGTATTTGTTTGTATTATTTTTAAAACATGAAGGCAAAGAACGAATCTTGAACGAACCACGTTTAATCGTCGTGTTTTAGGTATTATAGAATGAGAGTGACCCTACCCTACCCTTAACGCAGGGTGCTATGTAAAATCGACATTCCATAAAAATCAAATAAAATAGAAGTATATAAAAGATAGAGCTAATTTTTTTTCAGTTTATATAATTTTGATGTTAAGACAACAAAAAACGCCAAAACACGATTACGTATACTTTGCTCGATAGTTTTATTTTTTGAAAAATAGTTGTTTTGAATATTTTTCACCTTTTTTTCCAAAAGTAGTACAGAAATTTAAACCAATTTAATTATATCTAAAAGATAATGTTATTATTTAGAGGAGTAAAAAGCCATAAATAGAATATTCTGAATTGCTGATTTTATATGAATTTTTTCTTCAAAAACGTCTGCAAATCTGCTCAAAATTGTGCAAAATTGTTTGCGTGTGGACAAGACTCGTCGGCCGGAGCTATGCGCGCGATGCTCGCCCTTGTTCTCATGTTAATACGGCGTGGAGTTGCATGCGAAAAAGCAACTGTAGGCATTTTACCAAGCGCAAAGCGTTTTCGGGTGAAATATCGTGGCCTTATAAGTTTGGGTGATTGTATGTACCTAACTATTTATGTACTTCTATGTCTAAGAGCTAATGAAGCTAATAAAAGCCTAAACCCTTAATATGTGCGTGTTTGTCTAAACAAAAGATCATCATAAACACATCATCATCATTTAGTACATCATATTCAAAAACCCTTTCATTTTTGCGAAAACAGCGTAACGTCAAAGACGATCAAAAATAAGTTATAAAATTTCTCAAAACATAAGCCATCAAATAAAAAACTACTCTCATAAACACACCATCACCGTCCCGTCGGCAAGTTCAATGCAATATTGTCAATAACTCCATCGTTCAGCCAACACAACGTAACCTCCTAGATGAATCACATCCGGAACAAATAAATACAAATCAGTGCAGCAACTGACGGAAACACAAGCATTACAATTGATTTAGAAGAAACCTTTATGTAAGACTTATTGGTGCGGACTCGTATAATCTTGTTGCATACAGTTCATACATATTTATGATAAGATATTGTATAAGTACCTATTATCCTATAGCTCAGTCGAGTGAGCAATTGAAAACTTTTATGGATGGGATTGGTAAAGGAATGTTGTAATTTACCTAGGACGTTATTTAATATAACGGATTACAGCGCTTCTGTTAATGACATGCTGAATCGAACCAAGCCTAACAATTCTGCCATAGTGCAGTTGCACTGCAAATCACCTTCAGGTCATATAAAAAACATATGCCTACAAACGTATTACTACTTACTGGGCTTAATAAAAAACTTAGACTTTACAGTAACAATAAAAGACAAGCCTAGCTCCTAAATACAGTCATTAGACCATCCTTTTAGCCGCCTTTTAGCATATTACTGCACTAAATATCGTGTGACAAATGACTGCACTTTACAGTCCACGCCTATATTCGAGCCGCACCTTCAGAGCTTTGCAGTTTGTAGTGCAATTAAAATGTAAACAATGTACTAGGTACAAAATACTATCGAATTAGATCTAGGAGGGTATTTACAAAGCCCTACATAAAGATATTGTAGTGTAGTGTACGTGTAGGTTTGTATCTCGTACAGAAAATAAACTGAACTAACGCGATTGGTCATGATTTTGGGTCTGAATGTAGACTGGATTCCTGAAAATGAAATCTGTTGTTTTTATCTCGTAAATGATCGAAGGGAGTCATGGATAAAACTTTAGTAAACTAAGTTTAGGATAGTATAAAAGGCGTGATGGTTGTCCGCGGTAAAATGGCATAATATGCGTCAGTATGTAGTTTTTTATTGAGGCATTCAAGAATATATAAGCCTGTCTTGCACGTAAAGGTACATCGAACCATGATTAAGTCTTAAATGCTTTGTTATTTCCACATCTATTAGTTATTATTATATATCATACGACAATTTAAATTGAACATACACATCATATATCCATTTCTACTTTCATTATCATACCAATTAATGAATCCCAGTTAGGTTCCATTTTCTAACGAGTTCCACTAAACCTGCCTTGCTTTATTATTCCGCGCGACCTAGATCGCCGTGAAACATACTGAAAACAGTTTATAACTGAGATAGAGCAAATTCATTTATAAATGGTAAATTGGAGCTGCACCTGGGTCACAGTATAAAATTAACTGTTGCAACGGAAAACCAGCGCTGACTGTGTGACATGCTAGTTCGCACGAGAGTGGCAAACTCTGGTCTTAGGTTTTAAACCGCCCTAAAGTCCTCTGACATGGCTTAACGACAGCGGTACTTTGACATGTTTGTCATAGTGAAATTTAACGTATCAGTTTTTGCACATGCTGAGTTACATAATATGCACAAAAAACATGTGTTTTTCTTTTAACTTACTGTAATTTGTTGTTAATCGTGTTCGAACATTATTATAATTGCTTGTCTCAAAATAAATAATTTACTATGTCTATAATGTTAGTATCACCTGAAGCCTGAATGCAGGTTCAATGCACTCGTATGTTTCAAACCGCAGGTAAACAAATGCAGGAGAACGATTACTGTCGAGGGTTGCCAGGTTGCTGTTATTTATCTTACTTCGTATTGAAATGAAAGGCTTGCGCTGTATAACAAAATTGAAACTACTGAAATTGGTCTGTTGGAAATGTTGGAATCTGTTTTGCTTGGGTGATTCAGACAAACGAAAGACAATTTTGATGATAAAAGTAAAATAATTTGAGTAAAACTAATTAATATGAAGATCACTAATATACTTAATTTAAAAAATGAATTCCTCTGAAATGTATGAAGTGAAGATTTCAACCAATCGTCTCCCACATATTATGAAGGCAGCCCTAAAAACCACCGAAATCTATAAAACCAACTAACGCCTTTCTCACCTTCGCATAAGCGCGATAATTGCTTGCACCTCCCGATTACGAGCTGTGTAAACATCCACTGTTGACTTGACCGTTGAGTAAGTAAAGAACTGACTTTTCATGTATCAATGCTAGCTTGCTGAGTAGCGATGAGAGTTTCTTGAGCTTGCTTTGAAGTTATGAGGAGGTCTTGGCTGGGGCTCAAAGATACGAGTGTCTTGGGTGGGTGATGAGATGTTAATCTACTTTTATGAAGTGGGTTCAATTGCGGGATAGTAAATACTGACATTATAATGTATAATTATGTATTTATAAAATACCGGGCGTTCTAGAAGAAGGGTAGTAAGCAAAAATTTCATCGTGAGACAAGGTATCGGGCTTCTATTGATTCTAAGTCTAGAGGTTTTTCAGGTCCTAAGACACTTTATGATGGACCATTAATCATGCCTGTGTTGGGTTGGAATAGAACGGGCTTTCCAAACGAGGCTGCCGGAACACAACGATAAGTAGATGCTGTTGGCAATTTTATCACATAATCATCATTAAAATGATATTGTTTCTTATCTTACACACATAGAATAACAAAACACAGTATAAAGCTCTGATTACAAAGTAAGGAAATGTAGCAGATGTGAAGATGTCAGTGCGTAGCTAGTTCTAGGTATTAAGTCTCGCCGTAATTATCTATCCCATCATCCTGTATCGGCTTACAAGCAACCCGAGATCGAATGCCTTACTACTGAAACAACGCACTATAATTTTATACCCTGAGGCTTTAATACAAAGAAGGGATGATATAATTTTAATTTCTTAACTGTGGTTATAGGTAAGTAGTTCTTGATTTATTGTGGAGTCATTTTGATGCGAATTTTTATTACGAAAATTGAGATAAAATAAGTTTTTTATGATCTCGTATATAGAACTTAATTTGGTAACTTTGATTTTACAATATAGGTACCTCGTACAAATATTTCAAACTACCAATCATTTGGAAATTCGACAAATATAATACGTATGTGCAACCTTCTGATCGAGTTTACAGTGAGTTCTCGGTTCTTGGTAAATCTCAATTGGTTTGCTTTGTGAACCGCAACTTCCTCTGTCAGCTGTTGTGAGGCCATTCACTACTTCATACTACTGTTGTTGACAAAATAACTACTGTACTGTACTGATGTACGATAAATAACAATTGAACCCAAAGTACATGTTATTTTCGCTCGATAAATAATCATAAAAAGATACATTTCTTATAAGCATTTAAAAAAATAGTTTATCCTGAAGATTTATAAATCTTCAGGATAAACTAATTCAGCATTATAATGCTGTAAGCAAATGACCAATTGTTTTTTCTTTTCATGGTGTAGCAAGGAATTAGCTAAAATAACCCGACTTTGTGCATAGTGTGCACACTTAAAATCAATGAAGAGAATGACATAAGTAAATAAAAAATAATACCTCCTGAAATAAAACCAAATTTATCTACATAGTGGCTACTAAGGAGCTAAGTGAGTATAGACCAACACTCGTAAAACGCGTAGGTATTCTATACTTTTTTTATTTGATACTACGAGTATAGTTACTCTAAACCGCATATCTTTGGTCGCCTTATCAAAACACAATGTGGTCAATCAATCAAATCAAGCAACTCGGTGTGCCACAAGGCCTCACAGGTCAAGAGGAGCCAGTCATTTTCAATCCTTAGGATTTGGACACAATACAATGGTAGTAGAAGAAAAAACAAAAAGCCCGGAGTTTTGTTCAGAAATGCTGTCTTGACCCTAAAATTTCAACTCTGTATTCTACTGCAGTAGAACATGCAGTAAGTATAACAAATAATTATTTTTTATTTAACACTTTTAACTAACGGTCCCATCAGAATGTGACATTACTAGTGACATGTTACATAGGCTTGTGTCGGCCGATGGTAAAAGATGGTAACGTTATGGCGCCACTAAACCATGACAGGTTTATAGGTTTATGTGATGTGTGTGCTGATTCGTTAAGCTTAAACAATATGCATAATATGTATAAAGGTTTTTACTCTAATCTACATAATATGTAGATAGATAGATGGATAGAAAATTCTTTATTGCAACACACGATAATAATTACAAAGAAAGAAGAAAAAAAAATACTTATACTAGTGCCACAAGTGGCGGCCTTATTGCTAAAAGCAATATCTTCCAGGCAACCATTGGATGGAAAGGTATAAATAAGAGATAATAGAGGACGTGGTATACAATAAAAAGAAGACATGATTAGATTAAAAATACATACTTCAAACCTACTTAATAAACTATACATATAAATCATACACCCTAATACATATAATAACAATATACCAAAAATAAAATAAATTAATACATATATTATGTATATTATGTATGTAGTCCCTCACTAGTAAAGTAGTATTACATACTCGTAGATTAGACGACTAATATTGTTTTTAACGTGGAAATAATAATAAGACATATGAAATAGTTAAGTATGTAATAAAAAAATAGTTATGACGAAAATAGAAGTGGTGCATTTTGGATGCATTAATGTGCTTTCAAAATGCACCACACAATGATATAATATAAAGATATTTATTTTGACAAAGACTGTACACTGACATTGCACAATAATAATAACTTATTCCTATATTTATTTTATTTTATTTATTTATTTATAATGGTACACAAAACAGAATGTGTTCACAAATAAGCTAAGTATACTTTCAAAACTGGTTTTGATCCAGAACAAATTCCTAAAATAAGTGACAATAATAATAAGTAATAACTAATTCCTATAATTCCTAATTTATGTATTACAATAGAGAGAAGTAGTTTAAGTGAGTAAGTAGTTACTAGTGTTGAGGGTTGCAAGTTTATGTTTTTGTTACTCACTTAAATTCGACCAAAAACCATAGTTACCTTCCTTTATAACCATGAATTTACTCTAATAAAATTCCCTATCAATATTATAAAGTATGCATGCATCGTGACAGGTTTATGACGGTATATCTCCATCGCGTGCTGATGGGTTTCCGTTCACGCCATAACGATCCATGGTAATAATATTTAAGCTAAACAATAACCATTTAAACGGCCTCACACCATTCTCACACTATGTATAGTAAAATAATCAATTTGATCAACTAATACTTAGATAAAAGCTTTTCGGGTACCTACGCCACAGAATAAAACTATGAATAAGAACGTAACAAACAATATAAACTTACTTAGATAATTATATAGATAGATAATTCTTTATTGTCACACACATATATAACAAAAGTAATAAAATTACTTCTAGTGCCACAAGTGGCGGCCTTATTACTGAAAGCAATATCTTCCAGGCAACCATTGTACGGAGAGGAATAAATAAAGGATTATAAAGGACGTGGTTTACAACAGAAATTGATACGATAAGATAAATAATAACTCAAATAAAAACTTAATTTTTTATTTTAAAACATAAAAGTTTGGTAAAGCAATATATTTTAAAAAGCATACCTACTTGTTATTGTTGTCTAACTCATTTTAAGGTGCAGCCATCATGAAAGCTAACATAGGTACAAGTAATCATTTAAATTCTTAATTACTTATATTATTATTATGTACATTCAATGTTCATGGTCAACTAGGTACTCGTCGTGCATAGAAAAGTTATTGATATTACGCAGGCAAACATACAAAGCGTGCATAGCATACATATGAATTATATTATTTATGTGTTTTTTTTGCCAATTTTAATTTTTTTTTACGTGGGTAAGGTGTATTTTTGACTACAGCCTGTCTGATGTTAAGCAGCTGCAGCCTATGGAGACAAGTTTTTTTACAACAAAAGAAAAAACATACTAAGTATTTACTTGCTAACTAATTACTACAAAATAATAAATATATATATATTTTTATAAAATGTAAATTTGTTTTGTATGTATAAGTAAGTATACGTACCTACCCATAGCGAAACATATCATATTTTTTCGACAGTAATGACCCATCAGGGGTACGTTAACTATAGTTTACAAATCATCGTTAATTACTTTAATAGCAGTGTTGATGTTCCCTATAATTACAACGCGAGCTTATATCGGGCTATTCTTCAAAAATCTGATATTTTTCCACATTGTTTTCTTGTTTCCCAGGAACAGAATCCCACGGAAGGCGCATGAACTTTGTTAACTTTAGTTCTTTATAATAAGTCTTTATTGTATTTGTATCAAAAGCGAATCAGATCAAGATCAAGAGAACGCATTGTTTTACTATCGGTAATTGTGTGAAATATTATGTGATTCTGGTTTTAGACGTGTATACACTTTACTTCTAAATTGATTGATTTTTTGTTCGGATATGTTGTTGACTTTAGCAAAAGTATGTACCTATGTACTTAAGTAAATTAGTTGATCAACATACGTGAACTAAAACTATAAGAATAAAAAAGTACACATGTTGAAAAAAATAGTTTAAAAGCTTTACTTAAGTAAAAAACAAAGTTTACCAACTTAATTACTTAAATAAATAAAAATCTTGTGTTACCAATCTTACTTCAGACCTTACTAGGTACCTTACCTATACAACTATATAAGGTATGGTTCCCTGGCTTAGATGGAAAGTGAGGTACACTGGCTGGCTGTGGCCTAGGCCACACATACAATTTCTTATTCATCTCGAATATAGTCAGATTTATATGAATCCACAACTTTTTTCCTGATTCTCTATCTAGACAACATGTGTTTCACGTATTCTTGACAAAACTTGTGTAATTACACGATGATATATAGATACTATTATATTAAAAAAGTTAACATAAAAAAAAAAAGTCCTACTGTTCATCCTACTCTAAAATGTTTGAAGTCAACTTTCTCAAATCAAATACATATAATTAAGAAGGGGTAATATCCGTTATAACTTTTATTATATTATGTATCTATATATAACCTTTATATATTATTTTATGTATATATTACCTTCATCTTCACATTTATATGCTCATATATATATATATATAATATCTAACACTTACTCAACAAACAGGTCACTCAGTCAGTAAAGATTATTTCCACTTTTTGAACTATGACCTGGTATCACTTTAGCAGTCTGTGGTTCAATTCAATCACTCGCTCCATTCGTTCCTTAAACAACTTCCTGGCTCTTGTAAATAATGTAAAGTAATAATTGTGTAGTAAAAATTCCATTCACAACACAGGAATACCTAGTGTGAATGGACATAAATCTCCAACATTCAATAACATCTTGAATAGCACACTAATTAGTTGCCTACTAGTTCTAGTTTTAAGTTATTGTTTGTATATTCCCATATAAGTTTGCAAATAAACGTTTTTATTATTATTATTATTATTATGACATCCAACCACTCAAATAAGACAGAAAATTCGCTAATTGAATCAGAACAATGTCGGCAGTGACCTATTCTTCAATTTAGTTTATTGGACTATTTAAGCTAATTAAGATCTGCGCGACTAAGATACCAGTTCAAACATCCCTATATTTTTATTGGATCTTGTGACAAAAAACAAGAAGCACGCTTTTTCCTATAACATCAAATAAAAACTACAACAGGACCTGAGACCTAGTTTTACCCGAAAACAATCGGCTAGTACTAGGTTTAACCAAGACAGTGGCTACACCTAGTTCTAACCGGCTAAATCTAGGTGTAGCCGCACTTCGGGTATTAGCCGTAACATATATATACGGTTTAGTCTAATTTGGTTAGCTTTACTAAACAACTCATTCATTTTGTGACTAAATTTACACAAATAACAAATATTTTCTTCGAACTGTGATCAAAAGAAGTTGACTTTATGCTAGAATACATATATGTATACATAACAAAGATTAGAAGTTTCTTCGAAGTTTATCTCGAAGATGTGAGTCATTTTATATGCAAGGCAGATATACGAACAAAGAGTTGCATTTATTTGGGTTCTCATAAATATCGATAAGAATTTTACGTTCAACTTGTACACAAACTCGAGCGAGATTGCTCATATTCACACAGGAAATATTTAGAGACACAAAAATCGAAATGTTTATCCTCAATTTTTTGGTGCAGTTTTTGGTTCTTGGCTTCAGAATCAGAATTCAAATATTTACTTACAATGTTTTTATTTCTCTGATAGACGAATGATGTACAAATTAAAAATATGGAATGTTAAAAAATAGGATAAAACTAAACATTATTTTTTATTTAAGTAACTAGATACAAAACAACCAAAAAAAACTTTCAGAAGACTTGATAACCTCCTTTTTTTGAAGAAATATAAGATTTATAAAATCTTTATTGTATTGAAAAGCCTAAAGATAGTGATGTGCTCTAGCACACTACTATAGGGCAGCGTGCACAACAAGTTGGATAGCAAAGTTGATTCGTTGAGCCAGAATTAGGATTAATACTGTACTTACTACAATAATAATAACAGCGGTTTTATTATATCACGTCTGGATCTTCCAAAGAAGCGATGGCTGACCGTAGCTAAGCATCCATCGACATGCACGGCCAAGCGTTGCGAGTCAATATAGCTTACTTAATTGGGAATTATTTTTAATTCAATACGGTGTCGGCCACTGAACTCTTCGTCCCCCGTGTAAGAATCGAGATGGTGAATGAAATAACCAAATTGTTGGAGAAAATAACCGCAAGAATTGATTAGCGAAAGTTGTTGTTGTGTTTGTGTTAATAACAAAATTAGTAGGAAAACGTTTTATTGCCAGTTATTCGTTGATTAATCTAAAACTACGATCAAGAGACTTAGACTGTGTAGAAGATTGTTTACACAGATATCTTATCTACACTATCCTCGTTTTCATGAGTAGTATACATTATTAGAAATTAAAGAATACTAGATACATATATTGTACATATATGTACCTGCAGTTGAAACTTTAGGATATCGTTTGTCGATCACGCGCCTGAAATAGCCAATTAAAAAAACTTGTTAATGTTTTCCCAGTATAAGACCACCTTGTCCAATGACATTGGATCAGCTCAGCTTTTCTTCGACAGTGACGCGAAATGTTAAACGCTGAGACGTAACATCGAGACGTGCAAGCAGAATCGATTTATACAGGCATCCGTGGTGGTGTGGCGAATTCTTTTGTTGTATTCAAGGGCTAACGACGAAGGGCTGTCGTGTCGACACTATCTGTTTGGAATTTGATGTAGTACCTAATCACATTTTCGCTTCATCGTCGCTGTCCATCAGGTAAGCGGCCGTTAATGGCAACCTGGCAAGCCTGTAAATACTTATTTTATGTTAAAACTCCACAAAAACATAATGCTACAAAATAACTTTTTAATTAAGGTAACGAATTAAGAGTTCAATCTTTAGGAGTCTACAAGAGAGACAAGAGTTACAAACAAGCATTACGAACAAATAAAACAGTCCGCAAAGAACGCATATTAGAGCTGTTTTCAGATTGCTACGTTCTATGACAACACAACATTGTCACAAAGCTATAAACTTTGAATACCGTAATTGGCGAGTAATTGAATGTTAGTCTGGAGGCGAATTAGACGGGCTCCATTAAATCTAGTGTAGGTACCATTAGAGAGGTCAAAGGCCGCCCTACCCCGCCTGATCCATGGGGTGTGACGCCGTGTGTGAATACCCCATGGGAACGTCTTAAACACTTACCTGTTATACGTAGGCATTATAATACGTAATGCTTTTTGTAAGGATTCCCTGGCGTATAAATGTCTTCGCTGGAGCAAGTTTGGAATGCTTTTATGACTGCTTTATGGAATGCGTGCGTGAGGTTTTTAGACTGCTTTTTGTGGCGGTGATTTAGAGTTTTGGAAATGTGTCAAGATATTTACTCTTACAACGGGAATATATTGAGATTGTTTTTTAAAGAAAGTAAGAAAGTAATGTCAACTTATTTTTGGAGCAATTTTTACTACCACCTACATATGTACATTTATAACAAATTTGATGATAAAATGAACTGAGTAACTATTTAGTTCTTAAACCGTGTCTGCTTTACAATAGTGGAAAAAGATTATTGCTCTCGAGGGCTTATTATCCTAACCTTTAAAATATGGATCCCAAAAACATCTGCCGTTCGCAAAAATAACACCATTTGCATTCATAAATTGAGAGCAGGTGTTTGCGACCACATGGCAACACTTGATGTTATTATAGTTCGTAAATAACTTGAAATTGTTACCCACTAATGTTGATATGTGACCTATTAAACTATAGAATGTGAGAAAAAGGTCTTTAGTCAAAAGGTCGCACCAAATATGTTGTAGTGACAATGTAGCATAGAAAAACTTAGGCTGTAAGAACTTAACTAGGTAAATGTCTAAGAAATACCAACGAAGTTAATGATTGTGTCGTACTCTTGACCTATAGAATGGCACATACTCGTACGTTGAAGAATTCAATAGGTTATTTTTTTTTACATGATATAGGCTTACGCTTGACTACAACTTGCCAGATGTTAAGCAACGTTATAGTCTACGATCTAGCGCGCTTGCCTAGAAGAAACCGGTATTCAGTTGTTTTGTAGCAGGTACTACCTACATATAGTATATATGTACAAAGTATGTAGGAATGTAATTGGAGTTAGTTTCTACGGTAGGAGCAAGTGTACGTGGGTACAGACGTACGTACATAACATAACTTCAAAGACACATCTTCATCATTAGCTTTATAGTTATATGTGTATAGCACTATACTTACCTAGTGTCTATAAAGTTATGTTACTTATATATAATATATGATGGCATCTTAGGTACCAGTAGTTTTTATTCGATTAATATTTATCTACTGCCAGGTATTATCCTCGTTTAGAGTTTTCTAAGAAACCAATTGAACATTTTATATCTCCACATATACCTACTAACTGCATAGTTGAAGAATAAGTTTATCCTTTATTTTATTGGTATAAATGTAGCTCAAGTAGTAAGTAGTAAAGTGGTGTTAGTATCTAGACTATCTAAGCTAGGTAAATCTCAAACACCTATTGTAGGTAGGTACATATATCACATACCTTACCTACCAAGTCGCAGGCAGAATAGCATGCACTACTAATGTCTAATGTTAATTTAATGAAGATTCCTGCATCGGCATCGGGCGTCTGCAAGCTGACTCATGCTTCTTTATTAGGATTCCATTTGGAATGCACTCGTGCAAATGTAATAAATAACTACCTCCTCATATACTCCAGAAAGTGTATTGTTGCAACTGTGGAGGTCTTGTTATAGGTAAACTATAAGCAAACTATATTGTGTAGGTAGATATAGGTACATAGATTAAGTATTCCACTTAGAGCACCCGTCCCAATAGGTAATTCGTTTACCAAATTCGAAGACATAAACCCCGGCAGACCCCGTCACACGTCGAAGACAATTTGAATTTCGAAAAGTGATTTCTACTTCCGCTAGAGGTCGCATCTATTCTATTATTCAACGGCCACCCCGTGTGACCCGCATCAAACTACCGTCATTTGGTAATAAAAACGTACAATTTTCACCCTTATTCCTCAAGTTTAAAGGCCAATTTCACATGTAAAAAAATATCATTTGTCTCGGCTTCAGATATAAATCGTCTTGTAATTTTGCTCCCCTTCTTTTGGCAAGTGGTCATGCAATTTTTCAATCAAATTCGTATTGTGTTTGACTGTTACCTAGTGATTGCAAATCATTTTGAACTTTCTATGAAGACGATGGGAATTGGGATGCAAACTTGATATAACAAAAGCTGATACAAAGAATAAGGAAGGAAGGCGGAAGGAAGTATGTTACGGCAATTTAAATAATCCTTTAATTAAGTCATACAACTATAATAGGTAGGTAATACAGACCGGTACCTACTACTTTCCCTTCGTAAACTTTTGGTATTGTACCACATAGGTAAGAAGTAAGCTTAATACAGAAGATTGTAGCTATGCTAATACAGCTATGTTATTTTGTAATAAAAAAAATCTTATTGTAAATGTGTACGTACCTACTATACGTAAAAAATTGGCTTCCTACCCACATAACAACAGGGTTTCATATTCAAAAAGTCTAATCAGTAGGTAAGCACAAGCACTCTTTGTTAAATGGCTAATAAAACGTATTCAAGGCTCGGCGTGCTCGCCAATAACTTATTACAGAGAAGCTCATATAATTAAAACCACTCACCGTTGACAATGAATCTGTGTCTATCATTCATGAGTTCCTTCGCCAGTTTCGGGCATTCCCTGCCCAGCACAGCACACAAATCATTGAGCCGCACGCCGCTCTGTTTACCAACAACCTCGACGAAATAATTACACTTTTCACTCTCGGACGCACTAGTTATCAATTCCAATTCGTGTACGTTGAATATTCCTTTTTTAACGAGCACATCGAGTATGTTTGTGTCTGTAAGCTCGCGAAGTAAGATGTGTTTGTGGCGGAGCAAGCCGGCACACACGTCCCCGACGGCGGTCATCGTTTAACTGAGTAAAGTAAGTAATAAGTTGGAACTTGGAAGTATTCTGTGGTCTCGCAAGTTGAAGGCGCGGGTCGTGAATCGTGCGTGGCGGAAGAAAAAAACATCGCCCCATTCAAGAGGGAACAGATGTAAACTTAGCTTGTGTTTCAAGATAAGAACTGATTGTGTTGGGTTTGGTCTGGGTTTGGTGAACATAGTTTCTTTTGGTTTGATTTCTCCTCGTCTTGTATTTTTCTGTAGTCATTTTATAGAAGAAGAAGACTAGGTTTTATTAACTAAAAAAAACGTGGACTAAAATAAGTTAGTTTGGACTCTTAACTTGATAAAATCAAACCAGGCAAACATTATCCTTGTAGAGTAAATTTTAAATGTATTTTATGGTCTAACATGCATTGAATGTTATGTTATGGCTATGTCAGAGAACCAGGGCCTAGGCCGGGTCATCTGTTCCTGTAAAGGCTCAAAGGAAGTTGAAAAGCTTCTGTAAGCTCTAATTTGTGAGTGGGTGGGGGCAATAAAATCAGTCAGTCTGTTCCCACGGTCATGTTCTCTCAGGTGTTATGGACGTAGTAATTTACGTACTTTATGTACGATACGATAATCATCTCTTGCTTGTAATTATTTTTTATCATATTTTTTTTTTTCAGAAATGTGGGATGGAACACCAGATAGAAAGCAAGCTCATTGTTTAGATTCCGATTTAAGATATTTTTCCCTATATCATTCTTAGTTTTTGAATGATGATGATGACTATTAAATTTGCTGACAATTTAGTCGATTATATCTAACAATCGAACTTAAAGTCGATAGCAACAAGCTTTCGCTGACTACTTCTACAAATTGTTTTGTTATGTTGGTAGTTCTGTTGTGTGAAGTTCGTCTGATTCTGATTGCTCCGTTTGTTTGTTTAGCTTTTTGCTTGCTTTTTGATTGATTGAAGCTTGTTGACGTTTTGTTTTGATAGAGGTTTTGATTAAGTCAAGCTAACCTAAAAAATCTAAAAATCTTCAAAAAATTTAGTTTTTAATTCGTGATTTATCGCTGTTTACCTGTTATAATCACATAAAACTTGTGAGATATTGTGATATTTCTCCTAAACACATAACGTAATGGCTCCAAAAACCTTAGAAGGTAATAATAATGTATCTACGTACTAGTATTCGGGAAATGAGTTGGTGCTACAAATTTAGTTTTTTTTCTATTTTTCCATTGTGTCTGTGCATTCAGATCTCATTAAGAGCTTCTATTGGAAGTGTGTTTAATGTGTTGTATATGTACGAAATTCTTAGAAAGACATAAAACACTACCTACGCCATCAATAAATAAATTTACAGATCATTTATCTTCTTTCAGAAACCGACTCAGGGTCGGATTCTGACAGTGGTTCGAGCAGTAAAAGTGCTAGTCCAGCACGGTCTGCTAAACAAGGCAGTCGATCAAGGTAAGATCGTCAATTCATTCATTTCATTAGAAAGGTTTATTAGAATTAGGTTCATTAGAAGCTTGATCAATAACATAATGTTGTAAATGTATGGCTTACCTTCTTTTCACTCATGCCACTCTCATACAAAGTTATTTACTTACATTTATCTTTATTTATTTCATTACAGATCAGGCTCTCCAGCTAAATCAGGCAGTGAATCTCCAAAATCTAACCATTCCGGGCGATCCAGAAAGTCATCAAACGCTTCAAATGCATCAAGAAGCAAGTCCAACTCTCCAGCAGGCTCCAATAGGTCCCGGTCTGGCTCTGCTAAAAGCAACAAATCTGGTTCTTCTAGTCCCAAATCTCAAGCCTCGGCAAGTCCTAAAGAAAGGGCTTCTAGATCCAGAAGTGGGTCAAGGAGGTCAAGATCAGGCTCTGGAAGTGCTAGGTCACGTTCAGGTAGTGCCAAGTCGCGGTCAGCAAGCCCTAAGTCTGGAGCACAGAGTGCTAAGTCTGGATCTGAAAGTCCTAAATCCAGGTCACAGAGCCCCAAGTCTCAAGCTGCAAAGAGTCGCTCAAAATCCAAATCAGCAAGTGGAAGTCCAAAAAATAAGTCTAGATCAAGGTCTGGTACACCTGCCTCTAAGGGTTCTCGAGGCAGAAATCTTGCCACACCAGATGGAAGCCGATCTAATTCACCAAACCTCATGATTGATGATGGCCAGGCTAAGGATAAATCTAAAAGCAGATCTCGGTGAGTAACTGTCAAACTTTCCTATCATAGCATGATTTCATTTAGAGTTTCTAAGACTATATTATATTTTGTAGTCCAATCACTATGTATGTCCATCTAGTTATATTACTGGCAACATGCCTTGGAATATGTTCTGGATCGAAACCAGCTTAAAATGAATATTTGTTTAATTTAAGCACATATTCTGTTTGTGTGCCATAGTAAATTAATAAATAAAACTACCAATTTCACAAGGAAGATAATTTATCAATGGCCCAATCTGTTTTTACATATTATCTTGAACAGAAGCAGCACATCTTTGATATAACAACTATGTTACTAATTTCAGATCTGGTTCAAGGCAGTCAAGATCTAAATCCAAGTCTAAGTCCAGGAGTAAATCAAAAAGCCATTCCAGGTCCAGATCTAAAAGTTCAGATGTAGAAAAGAGTGCTGGTAAGTAGTAACAAGGCATTGAATATGTCATGCATACATGTGTATCTAAATATACAGTTTTATGTAAACTCCAAGGTGACTGACTGACTGACATAGTGGAAATGCCACTTTTAAGAGGGTGAATAGGGGATGCAAGTTTTAATTCTTAATGTGAGAAAAGCCAGGAGCACCCATTAGTACCTTCATAAGTGTAAGAAGTGATATACTAAAATGAATATTAATTAATATTCTGTTTATTCATTCCTTGTAATTCTTAGTTCATATGATTTCTTTAATAAATTGCATTTTCTAAAATTGCAGCAGACAAGAAGAAGCGTGCAGTGCTCTCTGACTCTGAAAGTGAGGGTGATGGAGACAAAGCAGCTTCCAAACGTAAGAAGGAAGGTTCAGACAGTGGCTCCGATACCAGCGGGAAGCCCAAGAAGAAAACCAAGAAGATTGTAGACTCTGATGATGAAGATGGAGAGAAAGACAAGGGTGATACTGGTAAGATAATAGTTTATTTTGATTTATAAATAAGCAGCAGTAGCAATTAGTTAATGAGCCAGTTTCACATACGCCGCAAGGTGGCCAGTCTGTCGGTCTTTTATCGAATTCATTCCGGAGAGTGTGCAGAGGAGCTACATGAACTGATTCCCTCAGCTCCTTTCTATAACCGAACAAGCAGAAAGTCCGCAGGTAGACACCGTTTTTTGGTGGAAGTGCCGAAGTATCGAACACAGCACTTTGCCTCAATGTTTATTGTATGGACGGCAAAGCTTTGGAACACTACCAGAAGCTGTGTTTCCTGCAAACTACAATCCAGGGGTTTTTAAATCTAGAGTTAATAGGTATCTTCTAGGTAAACGTGTTACACCCTAGGCTGCAGCAATGCTTAATATCAGGCAGGCTGTAGTCAAACGTAAACCTATCCCACATAAAAAAACACACACATAGTTTTAAATAGTCCTAAAATTGTTAATAGTTTTAATTTTTAACATTATTTGTGTAATAGGTATATGGGTTAAAAGTAGTCACATTAGCTACTTAGATTACAACAATTAGTACAATTAAAGTATGTACCGTAAAGTGGGGTTATTTAGAAACCACGGGGCTAATTAAAACTTTGGAAATAAAAGATTTGGTAGCTAATAATTTTGTCTGTACTGGTAATATAACTTTTTTTTTATCTTCTGGCAATACTTCAATTCAAGCATTATTATGGGACGAAACTTTGAGGTTATAAATCCATTTCATGTGCCAAAAATCGGTCGTTGAAAAAAATTTGTAAAAAGTGTGTTTTTTATGGGTGGACTACTTTGCCTTGGATACACGAAGTTTATGGAGGTAAGTTAAATGTAAGAACTGTCTCGTATCATACGTTTTCTTGTGATTTCAATGTTTCCTGCCAGCCTATTCTAACCTGGTTAGATCGCCAAATATGTTTTGTTTTTTAAATTGGGGCTTTTTGGAACCATTTTGAGGCTATTTGGAACATAATTCCAAATAGCTCCCATCAAGCGTGGTAACAGTTTTACTAAAGTTTTAAGTGATGTTTCAAATAGCCCCGTATGTAACTTTTGATTATTTAAGGGTAGGTACGAGTAAGTTTTATTTTTTGTTCCAGTTTTATGATCATGGTGCGAACATACAAAAAAAAAATCACGAATACAAGAAATGGAAATTCATATTTGCCATATCAGAATTATAATTCTAATAGCCTACTAGATGCAATTAGTTGTGTGAAAGAGGGACGAATGGGTCTCGTCCAAGCCGCTAACACATATGGCGTGCCAAATTACGCAGAAAATTAAGCGCGCAATTCGCGCATTAAGCAGAAAGACAAGAAATATAAACTGTTCACAAGAAAAGGCTGGTCATCCGACATTGTTTTCACCTGAAGAGGAAAATATCTTCCTTAAATATATATTATTGGTAGGAGAATGGGGATTTCCTTTTGACACTACAGACCAACAAAGAAATACCTGAACAAAATTGGTAAAAAAAATTATGGACTTCAAGACAATATGCCCGGGGTTGATTGGGCCCGAAATTTTCTCAATAGATATTCCACACAACTCTCCAACCGCAAATCTGCGAACATTTCTAGTGACCGAGCCAAAATAATGTTCGAGGACATAGACGCTTTTTTTGAAAATTACGCCAAAACAGTTGAAGGGGTTGCTGCAGACTGCATAATTAATTATGACGGTTCAATATGTTGTGATTGTGATTTTACCTTTTTTATGATGCAAATTTTACTTACCTACGGCCTTATTACTTTACAAGATAATTCATGATAGGTAGTATCAGGGATTTAAGTTCTCTAAAATAATGTTACATATAATGTAAAATATTCCTACTTAATTTCACGACTACGGGTAAAGCTATTTGTAGTTTTTTTTGTTTTATTTGTATTAGAAAATATATTTTACCTATTCGAACATACGTGCCATAAATTACTATAAAGAAAAACTGTGTTACTATTTAAATAATTTGTAAACAAAAAGTCTGACTATAATAACGGTATTGTAGTTAAATGGTTAGTTTAAAAAAAAACCTACTAAAAGTATTCATTACTGTAAGTTGTTGTTGTTACCTATATCTAAAGATAAGTAACTATTGTTAAATTAACAGATGATGATTAAAATGAAACTTGTTACCTGCTAAATTTACTTATTCTATTTTATATATCCATATGTGAATGAATCTGAATATACGTCCTACCTAATTAAATAACGTATTTTTTTTCTTTATTTTAGTTGACCTCCCCTTAAATTGTTCCAAATTCACCCTACACTCTATACTTAAAGTTTATTCGAATCTCCATACTAATTCCAAATAGCCCCAAATATATTTGCGCCACATTTTTAGTTAGGAATTTTAGAGACAAATAATGAAAGATCCACACTATTTTAATATGGTTCAGATACGCTTTTATGCTTCCAAATATCGCACGACTTGTTCTAATCAAAACTCGCTAAAAACTTTGAAAAAGTGCAGTATTTTTGTCAAGTTTCAAATAACCCCAATATTGCGATAATTGGAACAGCACTTTAGAAAAGTGATATCTTTGGAATTGCATTGCGTATACGAATGGCAATACCACAAAGAAACGTTGCCGTTAGGATCTGTAAAAAACAGTTATTAGGACACGACTATCTCTATTATAGCTCGTTAAAAATAACGTTTTTTATAAAATTTTGTACCAAATAACCCCACTTTACGGTATACCAAATGTCATCCAAATGCCTTGTCTTGCTGAGACATCCCATTTGCTGCATTTTGCATATATCACAGGCAAACAAAGTCCTTAAAATATCAAAGCATAACATTGGGATACCAGCATAATTTCCCGTTCCTGACCTACTCATATCTTTTGCTACTCATCTAATTATTTACTACCTATTACAATTCCAGTGACTGCAGACGCGTTGTTCGGTGACGCGTCCGACATCAGTACAGACAACGAAGGCTCCCCGCGGCGCTCTCGGTCGCGCTCCCGCTCGCGCAGCAGGAGCCGCAGCCGCAGCGGCCGGTCGGATGACGACCGGAGATCTGGGGACGAGGCCAGGAAGAGTGGCGATGAGGTATGTACATGTAGGTAAAATAACCAAGATTCTAGTAACTATGGTGGCAATGTGATGCAAGATTAGCATCACATTGCAGACAGCGGCACAGGTCTTGTAAAAAAAAGACTTTCAAATTCCATTTTTTATTTTATCATTACATACTTATACTTTATACAGATTATAAACTGCCTATGCCAGTGCCAAATTACACAAATAGTAACCTTTCGTGACTGTGGAGAAAGAGACAGATAATTACAGAAGAAATACAAAGGTAGTACAGAGACTGTACAACTGTACTCTGTGCAGAGGCTGTATGAAAAATGACGAGACCGTGGAGCACGTATTACTACACTGCGAAGCAACAAAAGAGGAAAGAAAGAAGCTAAGACAGGCTCAAACAGAAACATCACTTGACGGTGCAAGCAGTTCCACTTCTTATACCACAACTCCTGCTGAGACGGGAGTAGGAGTGGAACTAGTATGCCAGCAACCCAAGGCTGTGCTCCGATATTTCAAGGAGCTTGGCTGGCTGGGTTAGGCAGAAATGGGGGAAATGCACAAAACGCCCCAAGCGGGATGTCCGTGCAGGACTCATCGCCCCCACCTCAGAATTAGAATTAGACTGTACAATAAATAATATATAAAATAAGTAATAAGTACCTATACTTTTTTGGTAGGTAGATGGCTAATTTTAATTAATCATACTACTTTATTTGTCAGGGAAACCGCGGAAAGCCCGAGGAAGAAGAAGAGGTAGAGATCCCAGAGACCAGAATCGACGTGGACATGCCCAAGATCTGGACGGAGCTGGGTAAAGAGCTGCACTTTGTGAAGTTGCCAAACTTCTTGTCAGTGGAGACCCGGCCTTATGACCCCAATACATATGAAGATGAAATTGATGAGGAGGAAACATTGGATGAGGAAGGTCGAGCTAGGTATGTGTACAATTTTAATAAGAAAGTCTATTTTAATGCATTTTTTTTTATAAATAACAAATTTTTGAACCCAACACAAACCCTGCGTGCAGTGCATACAAATTTATTAGCCAAGCTACTTATACTGCAGGAACTTGCTAGGAATAAAATCAGCAATCATGTCATTTTGTCACCTTTAGGTTTGCTTCAAAGAAATTCCAAGCATCTGAGACTTTAGTTTATTATTTTTTTCTTCCTTGACTATAGTATTGATCGTGATAACAATACTAGAGTTGCTTTTTCCCTAAATCAAAATAATTATACAATTTCAGGCTAAAACTAAAAGTGGAGAACACAATAAGATGGCGCACTGCGTTCGACGACGAAGGCAACGCTATCAAGGAATCCAACGCACGAATCGTGAAGTGGTCCGACGGGAGCATGTCGCTGCACCTCGGCTCCGAGATATTCGACGTGTACAAACAACCGCTGCATGTAAGTGTATTACAGATTTTTAGACGTGGACTGATCTTAAATTTGTAATGATTTTGGAAGCTAATTAAACTTACAGAAGTGTCTTTAGTTTAGTTGACTGCAATATGCATTTCATACGCTACCCGATCACGAGTTGTTGAGAAGTTGCAACTCTCGACACGATCTGTCTTTAGATGATTGATCCAAAACTTACTTTTCATGCCATACATTAAGGCATATTGCAGTCTCTTTTGGCTGACTGTTCGTAGCTATACAGTTAAGGGAAACTTCCCCTTCCTCTAAGAGAAAGAAGGGCATATCATGTGCCTGTTTTGGCACATGCTACTCTTCTTAGTAGAAATAACGTCCTTTTTCGTCATCTTTGTTATACTTGTGTATGCTAATGTTCCAGGGCGACCACAACCACCTGTTCGTGCGTCAAGGCACAGGTCTGCAAGGCCAGGCCGTGTTCCGCACCAAGCTGTCATTCCGGCCGCACTCCACCGAGTCGTTCACTCACCGCAAGATGACGCTGTCACTCGCCGACCGCTCTACCAAGACCTCCGCCATCAAGATACTGTCGCAAGTGGGCGCCGACCCGGACGCAGATAGGAAGTACCAGCTCAAGGTGAGCAAGTAGCTAGCTAGATAGTAAGCGTACTTACAAGCTGTCATTCCGGCCGCACTCGACTCGTTACTACCAAGACTTTCGCCATCAAAATACTGTGTCATAAGGCACGGATATACCAGCTAAGTACTATAAAAATAATTATAATGTATCCTGGCATCCTATATTAACTGTTAGTTTTGAACAACGTAGCAGTGTTCTGAACGCACTTTTGTACTCACGTCACATCGCGTCCCTATATCGATACTAAACCTCTACGTATACGCAAACAAAC
>OZ026828.1:7177366-7283878 GCA_964023185.1 Macaria liturata | reverse complement strand
GTGCAAGTGATGCTGTGGTCCAAGGTGGTGCATAACTTTACTGGAATAGAACTGGCTAATTAACAGACTTTATGGAATCCGCGGTATATCGTAGGTTGCTTAACGTTAGCCGACTTGGAGTAAAGCGTGAGTCTACCTCATTAATGTTATTTAGGCGAAAGCTTGTGTGTTTGCTACGTCTTCTTTTCTTGTTTATCTTAACATGATAGCAACTAAACGGGATTGAATGTAATTTGGTAAGGAGATACATTAGACGTTAGATTATTACATAGAATACATATTATTGGTATTTTTTTTTATATATCACACGAGATCAAAGTATACTTGCAACTCGTGTATTTGGATTTCTACGCTCTAGGTTCACTCGACACTCAATATCTGTAGGCACTACAAAAATTACTTTTCTGTCTTATTGAGAATAACTATCACGTACCTAATTTCGTCCTAGATGTCACTACTAGTAGTAGCAAATGATAGATAGTTGAGTGCCGCCTCTCATCACTAACTCTAATTGAACGGAACATGCCATGTTGCTCGGAGAAACTAGTGCGAACACAGTACAGACAGTATTATATGTCAAGGAAACAAAATTAGATGAAACTAACAAACTACACTTATCATTTATCTGCTTATATATTTAATAGAAAACAGAAAGCAACACACATGTCCCGCTATGATTTAGTATGATTTTAGTATAAATTTTTATTGATGTTAATAAAATTACGTTGTAAATAAATTTTAAAACAAATATTACTTTAGTTTTTCAGATAATATTCGAGAAAGACTTGATGAAATAAATGTTATTGATAAAACATTGTTTATGTGAAAACTATGGTTTGCAGAACTACTATAATATGATATAATACCATACATAGCATGACAATGTCTATAAATACCTACCATCAATAGATCTCTGGCAACGACCTAATTGATTCGCGTTTGATAAATCGGTCAGTTTGCGCAGGGCATCGCACTCAATAAAGCAAGTGCATTGCAAGTTGCATGTTACATTCTACTTCATTGATATCAATGATGATTATGAGTCTGTGGAACATTTGACAAATACACACTTACACAAAAAACTAAACATATTTAGACTACTAGTCTAATCAAATGTAAGTTTACTAGTGAACGTAGAACGTAGCGTATTCGATGATTTCTACACAAGTTGCAGACCAAACTGGTAGTATCTTACAAATTGGGTCAGTTTCTTGTCAGTTGGGCGCGCCCGTAATTTTTGTCTTGTCACTTTGTTTTAGAATCAAAGTATTATAGTTACTACTAGCTACTCTGCCCGGCTTCGCACTGTCACATATGCACGATATGTACTTAAAAACCGCCCTCTTAAAACACTATCTATTAAAAAAATATATTAAACCTGTTGCGTAGTTTGGAGATCTAAGCATGTAAAGACCGCCCGTACTCCACCCCGGCCGTTGGTACTTTTTGCACACGTTGTTGAAATTTTCACGCGACTTCCTATTTTTTCTGGAATTAAATATAGCCTTTGTTCATCGGGGATAAAGTAAGATTCTATTGGTGAATGTTTTTTTTTTTAATTGGTCCAGTAGTTTTTGTGCCTATTCGATTGAAACAAACAATCAAACCTTTCCTCTTTATAATATTAGTGTAAATGTACGTAGATAATACAATGGGTTTAAATGATTAACTTCGTAGTATGTTTAACAACAAACACATTTCACTTCCAGCTACGACCGGCGCTGCGATCTACTCGTCCGAGTCAGACGCGTCGGACGTGGAGACGCACCGCGCGCGCCGCCTCGACCGCGCCAAGGCACTCAAGGACTCGGACTCGGAGGGCAGCGACAAGCAGGCGGGGGGCAGCGCCGCGGGGAGCCGCTCCGGCAGCGCCAGCCGCTCGGGCAGCGCCAGTGCCAGCGGCAGCGAGTAACCAGCCAGATGGTAAGAGACGCTGGCTAAAGGTTTTCCAGTGTCAGCCACTCTGGGAGTGCCGGCAACGGCAGCGAGTAACCAGCCTCTTGGTAACATGCTGCGCGCTGATTGGTCTGTGAAAAACACTACTGTCGAAAGTTTTCAGACCGCCCGAGAGGTCTCAGACATAGCGTAACCACTGCTGTACCATACAGCCGGAACCTCCAATTTAACGTTTTTGGAAGCGCCCGAAATAAAGTATCACCCACCCAAAGACAGACCGCGTCGACAATCCCTTAACGTTGTATTCGCATGCGATTACCTCCGCTAGCTGAGCTACGGCCAGTTCACATTGTTGGTTCGGTGGCTATGTTTTGTTTCTTTCGACTCTTGATTGCGTTAAAATGACTCGACTGCTTGACGCCAGTTGTTTATCCAGTACTACCAGCATTGCAAGAGAGTGATTACAGTATTTCAAGTTCACTGCTTTTGTATTTCAATCCGATTTAGATTTTACAAGCAGAATTAGTTTAACGAGTCTTAGCGTGATCAACAGTAAATATTAAATATAATATGTACAAAATTTGTTACTTTGATAAAATAGTGTTAAATTTGTTACAGCTTCAATGACTGGGAGGTTATAAATTTTGCTTCCGTATATTTGAGTTAATGATCAATGAAAGAATCTTCAAACATGCGAAGATATGTATTGGAATCTTGAAAATGTCGCTTCTACAGCGACTCTGACTAATGTGAAGAATGTAATATTGTGGACTATTTATATCTACAATAGTGTAGAAAAATAATATTTTAATTATAAGACTGTTTGTAAATAAATAGAAATAAGTGTACTCATTATTATTTTATTTCATAAGCCTAACGACTAGACATCAAAACAGAATTTGCTAGTGGTAATATTTCGAAAAAATTGTTAGTTGTATTTTTATATTTTTGAGCTACGTTCTGATCTAATGAGCTCTATAAAATAGTAAATATATAATATATGTAAATAAATTGATTTTGAAAAATTAAACATTCGGAGTGAGATTTCTACTTTCACTTCACAAGTTTTAAATACATAATGTTACGACCGGAGCATTGAGATAGTCAGTTATTAGTAAAATAATATATCGGCTCTCCTACATAATAAAGTTCTTAATTAAATACTTCCTATTCATTCTTCACACATTGTATCTTCAAAAATTCAATGTTATCCTATTAATTTCTTCCGTCTCCGCGTCCTGTCTTCAATGACTTTGAGTTCTACTCTTCCTTCATACACCATTCTTCCAACACCGATCACTTTCCACCGTCCTTCATCGCTTCTCCTGATATCTCTAACAATATATCCACATTTATCCAAGTCTATTCTATCTCTGTCGAAGAATCTGTCACTGACGCTTCTAGGTGCAGTCAACTCACAAGTTTCAAGGCCTTTGATTGGGTAAAGGAAACTTAAATTGAAGGTACTGCCTTCTACTAGTTCCACTTTAGATTCGGTCATGTCGACGTATGCTGCAAAAGAAAAATAATAATTCGATAAGATTTTTCATGGTTGTATAAAAATGCTGTGCATTTAAGTGTCAGTAAAATTTAATGTTTCGTCTGAAATGGCTGTGTCGGTTAAGAAAACATTGTAATGTTTTTATAGTGAGAAACATAGCGGCTTGCTAAATAATTGATTTTGATAAGTTATTTATTTAGTATAGGTACATATTGATTCAAAAAGGGTAAAGTGCTTATTTGGTGTACAGAAAAACTTTCAAAGAAATTACCCTTATCGATTGACTTTACTTATAGTTGCGGAAATACAAAATATAAAAATCTAATTTTAAATTGAAAGTAATGATAGGCAAAACCATAGAGTAATAATAATATACCAGGGGCAAAACTCTGTGTTACTGATACCAGAACTTGGGATAGTGGCTAAAAACACTAACTTAGTTGATTTTCTTCTGCGCGTCCGTTTTCGTGTGTTAGAATACAATACATAATCTATCAAAGAAGGACAATAATGATTGTGCTATTTTTTTATTCGTGAAAGTTTACAAAACTGGAAATATACTTAAAATAACTTATAAATGCTACCGCATACTTACTAATAATCGCCACAGAGATGACTTGGTACATCTCGAGCCAGTCCCCGCCATCATCCTGGCAGTATATGCTCAGCACCCAGTTCCCATGGTCCTCCTCCATCAAGGGTCCCACCATGAAGTCATTCTCATTCATATTACTCTCCAAAAAATCTAAATACCCCACGTTCTCGTCTTCAGTGGCCACGTTAATTATTTTATACATCAAGGGTGGGAAGATTGCTTTTATTTGTTCGTTTATGTATTTTATAACTACCCCATGTATAGGGATGTTTTTGAACTTAACATTTGTGTTAGGTGTAGATATTTTTGTCCGTAAAATATCGCCATTTGGTTTGAGTAAGTGGTATTTTGAATTCTTGCAGTTGACGACTGGGGTTGTCAGTAAGATGATTTCGTTGGGGCTGCAGGTGATCTCTATTGGTTTTAATTGCACTTTTGTTTTTGCTGAAATAAGTAATAAGTATAATATTAGATAACAGGAATCAAGAATGTTTAAACGTTTTTGAGGTTTCTGAAATATAAGTTCTGGAAGTGCCGAAGTGTCTAACACAGCGCTTTGCCTCTACGTTTATTGTACGGACGGCAAAGCTTTGGAACACTTTACCAGAAGCCGTGTTTCCTGCGAACTACAATCCAGGGGTCTTCAAATCTAGAGTTAATAGGTATCTTCTAGGTAAACGTGTTACATCCTAGGCTGCAGCAATGCTTAACATCAGGCAGGCTGTAGTCAAACGTAAACTTACAAAAAAACTAAAGTAGCATGTTAATGTTTACTGTATAACATTAGCCACATCCTATGTACAGGGTATATGTCTAAATAAATGAGTGTAAGTTCATGTATTGCTAAATACTGTATTTAATTTAATACTAAACAAATTTAATCATCGACGGTTCTCCGGAGACACAAGCAATCTTGCTTAGTTCAGAAGAACCGGTTCTATTCTCTTCATTGCACAAATAAAATGTACTTTACACATATTTTCCAAGATAATATTAATACATATAGGCTACAACTAGGTATTGTTTATTTTAAAATGTTGTTTGTGTCAATAAATGATTTTACAATTTATTTAATTAACAATAATAAATATATGTATTGTAACGTAGTACGTTACTTGTCACCTAGGTCTTTGTATAATCTAGATTACCTTGATTTCTGGCGAAGAAAGTTGAGTGCAAATCACAACTCCTTCTTTTCACATCGCAGTTGCGTGACATAGTTTCTGTCAACTATATTGTTGGTAGGACACATTTGTCAATACACTGGTATTTATTTTTATTCACTACACGGCACATAATTCGTATTTTTCTAATATTTCCAAACAAATAAACAAAACTCGTTTGCAAACAGATAATTCCCGATATTTGCTTGAATGAAGCCGGTGACGTTGACTTTGACAGATCGATCCATTTGAAGTACGGTCTGGCAAAAAAAGATAGTCAACTCGTTACTAGGGAATTGCGGAACGTAATTTGCTATTAAAAAATCGGAATTTGTGACGTCTTGGATGGGTGAACATTGCGTCGGTCGAAACGTAGACAAAGATCACAAAATGGAGATCGCAAGTCACGATCAGCCTTTTTGGGCTGCGTCTTTCACTGTCGCCATTACATATCTCGTCAGACCCGGCGGATATTCCTCTTTACGAAGGAAGAAGAAATTAAACGTGAGTTCTCATAATTTAAAGCTTTTGCTAAAGAAAACAATTTGTGCTTGACGATCAAGACTCAAACCGCTGTTTTTCTACTGTTTTCCACAGCGGGTCTAATCGACGGGTTGAGCATGCGCCCATAGTCTTCTTATACGGCACCAGCGCACCTTGCCACCGACAACCCTGATCTTCAGTCCATCCGCTCTTGGCGTGACACCAGGCACCGCCAAAAAGTCGGTATTTATGACACATTTTTTCCTCCGAAGACGTGCGCCATGAGTTGACTTCTCCAGCCTTATCTAGAACCATCATCATTGTTCAGCATCCGTAGCAGGTTGCGTGGTCGTGTCTATCAGGCCGAATTATATTTACCAACGTTCTAGATACATAAGATTCGCAATATATATTTTTCACTAAATTATTTTATGAAGAAGGCGGCCATGCAATTACTAACTACCGTTCGAATTTCGGATTAGATTTAATTAATCGTGACGAGTCCTTAGTCATTTTAACCTATTGTAATAGAAGTCGACCTGTATAAATCGGAATTGTTGTGAGAATAAGCCCTAGATTAAAATTAATCATAATTAAATTAAATTGAATCGAATGTGTGTAACCCGTAACATTAAAATTTAACTTTGAGTGGCCATCTGCCTACTATTTCTGTGTATATAACTTGTTTGCTTTAAAATATAACCTTTTTATGTTGAATATGAAATTGTTGTTTATTTATTTACACCATACAACTCAATACCAGTACCACAATACGGCACGGTCCTTGAAATAAAGGTTCCTTGTTGCTCCGGCTTAGTATATCCCGGTAAGTCTTATTAAAATTTTGTAACGAAATATTTTATTCACCTTAACCCTTACATGCTAACTTAGTACCGTCCGTCACTTTTATATACCGGTACTTAGTACCGGTTTTGCCTAATTCCGGTACTAAGCTCTAGTCGTTCCAACATACATTTTATTTCAATTTAAATTCATTTTTATTGCAATTTAAATTCATTTTATTTTATTTTACACACTTCAAATTTTATATCGTTACAGTATACTAAGGTAAATGTGCAATATGCATAATACGTTTACCTATTTATTTTAAATTAACATATGTTATAATTAATGAAAGTATTGTAGAAACTATTGGGTAATATTATATGCTTTGTGGATAAAAATAATTGGTTGCATTCATTATATTCGAACTAAAATATATAATTATCTAACAAATACTCTTTTTTTACAGAATAAGTGTGCGGTTGCAAACTGATCTTAAATATTATTAGAGTCTATTTTAATTAGTAACGTTATTATTTAAATTTGTTTTTAATTAGCCTGGCCAAGCGGTATCGGAAATCAGTGGTTATTGACGTATTTAAAATCTAAATGTCGTATTTATTTATTAATTCTTAATATTGTAATTTCATGATTATCCGTTGACGACGTTTTTATTTATATAACATATTTAGAAACAGTTATTAAGTCAATATAACTAAAAAATCTTTTAAATAATAAAAAAAATTGGTAGCCAAATCATTATCATAGCCTTCTTCAAATAAATTTAACTGAACAGCGTCTTCCAAGAGCTTTATAATTATGCAAATAAAAAAATATTATCACTCGTTAAACCATATGCATGCAACGGAATTAAAAACAACCTTGTGTTAGTTTTACACACACGGTATCTAAATAACTTTTTATTTTTATGATAAGTCGCTATATCAGTAACTAGTTTTAAGTGACAGTGGTTTGTGATAATATTTAGCTATAAATTTTGCTAGTACTTATGTACCTACAAAAATTAAACCATAAAACGGCCTAAGTATACCGTTTAATTTATATTTAACTAGTTGACGCCCACTATTTCGCTTACGTTTTTAGAAAAGTACCATATAAAATACCATGATGATCCGTTGCTCTGTTGCGGCGTGGAAGCTAAACCAATCAACTCGTTCGCTTTTTTTATATATTTGTGTAACGGAATGATTTTACTAAATGTTTGAATAATATAAAACGGCCAAGTGCGGGTTGCATTAGCACTCGAAGAATGTCTCTGACTGTAGGATAGTATTACATGTTTTTCTTAAATATATATTTACACGTGTTTGTCACGAAACGGTCATAAAATATATCTCCTTGATTAGCTTATGGACTACAATACCTAATTAAGATATGCTGCGGTATTTACTTTGTGTTATATAAATTATGAAGAAATCTAAACATTGAAATTTCTGACTGTACTTTATTGCATGTATCGTATGTAAAACTAATTGACTGAGTCCTTGATTGAGTTAAAGTACACACAACACAATGTTTCTACCTACCCTGAAAATGTGTCTAAATGCGTTGTAGGCATGGAGAAGATTCTTTAGATTGAAAAAAGCATTTTTAATCAATTGGAAAAGAAGATATGCTAGCTAGCTGCAATAGTAAAGATACACTAGTGGTAATTATCTACATATAAGTACAGGATCACTCGTAAGCTACGCATAACCATTTGGCTTTAATTCATAAATTGTTAATTTGTTACCATTTTTATAACACTATTGAAATCAATCGCGACTGTATGGGATAGTTGATTTATTTACGCGAGTTTTTAAATCACGTAGATCAGAATGTAAGTAATCGAATTACCTTTAAAAGGTAAAGCATTAGTTTTCAATCTCTCTCTTTGAGTCGTATTTCCTCATGACTGAGGGTCGTGACTCCCCCGCAGAATTAATTTGTTAGAGGAGTTTTCTTGGGCAAATACATCGTGGTTGGCGCCCAGGTCCTTCCACGGAAGACACATGTCCTTGGATATTGTGGTCCTCAAACATGTCGGTTTCCTCACGATGTTTTCCTTCACCGTTAAGCGAGTGCAACCACCCTCAATTCAAGTTTTCAATAATCTGTATAGGTTTATTAATCATTTGTACGCATAAATTGAGTCCAATATACAGTTGTAACAACTCGTACACACTCGATTGTATCGGTTCAAAGCGATGAAGTTTGCAAATAGGCAAACATTGTTATCGTTCGCATTACAGATTCGATTATCGTAATCTTTCACGCGTATCGTATTTGTCACACTATCAAACTGATATTATCGAGGCAAGAGTTTGTGAGTGTGACAGTTAAGTCTGTTTGTAAACCTCTACTTTGCTGTTTGAATCTGAATTATCTGTGTAATCAACTAACCATAGCTTGAATTTTACATTTCCTAGATACATGCACTATTTATGTATGATAAGGTTTTTTATAAAATATTTTTCTTTCATACTTTTGCTAATTCTTTGCCGCCAATGAGTACGAGTATGAGTATTGCGACTGACCTATTTATCCTATTGATAAACAGTGCAGTGACACATAGAATTTTAAATTTCCTATCTCAGAATCATATTGGAACTTCCATACAAATACATGAATCAGTACGATCCGTCTTAGCCGTTAATTTCTGCTTACCATCAGGTAAATTGTGATCGCAAGGAATCCAGTTTTCGTTAAAAACTGGACGGGAATAGTCAAGATGCTTACCATCAAGCGATTCAGGCATGCGACCTATTCTTTCCATTCGATACCATAAAATGAGTGCATAGATATCATATGTTGATTAAAATACGTACCCTCTATGTCATCGTACTTATAATTGACACTAGTTCCATCGCACAACACCACCATGAATAATACAGCTATTTTGTGTACAATCGAGCACATCTCAGGATGGTTGCCGCAATACTGATATCAAAAACAGACAAGGCGTTCAGTCATATCGGTAAGTAAATAAAAATACATGCGGACCGACATGCGGTTTTTAGATATTGGTTCAAATTGTAAGTTCTAAATTATTTATTAAGTTTAATACCAACTTTGTGATCTAAATGCCTGACCCTGGTGTAAAAATATTATAATGTTCAGTGTAAAAAAATATACCAACCAATTATAACAAGGAGGCATTACTAAGTTTATCGGATTCTAATACTTGCAGGCAGTATTAAAATCTAATTAAATTCAAAAGGTGATTATTGTATTCTCCATTAACGAGTCGTTGTAATTAAAAACAGAAGTATTCAAGAACAAGTACACATATTATGTTTTTTTTATTTATTTGTACATAATATAGATCTATCTTGTAGATTGTCTTGTTAGATTGGTTATATTTTCGTCGTAATTGTCATCACAGCCGGTGTTATCTCGCTGCTGGGTATAGGCCTCTCTCTTTGTATGCCATTGGTTAACATCTTGTGCCAGCCTCATCAAGGGTTGATAGATATCATTTCATCAAACCACCGCGATTGACTGCCGCACGAGGAACAATACTCCAAGGTGGTGTACGAATGTACTGAAATTGATTCAAACACGACACTATAGAAAACAAAACAATTTATTAAAAGGAACAATTATGTACTTAAATAAATATTTTAATTATAAGCGTTGGAGAGTATCCAGGAGACATAAGGCTGCAGCCTGGTGTTGATGTCAGGGTACCAGGAGTTGGCGCAGCCCTCCGCTCGGGCGAATATTCCGACCACAAAGCCTTCATTCTGGTCCAGGATGGGGCTGCCGGAGTCACCCTGAAATCAATGTTTTACCAGGTTTTATGCACATGGTAGTAACAGAATATTTGATATTTTTCTGTTACTACCATATGACTAAAAGTTACCATATCACTAGGTTACCAAATCACCTACCTACTGTAATGGTAGGAGTTGTAACTGGTGTCGTCTCTTTATTTACATTCGGGGAAAAACAAGGGGATGTTTTTATGTTTATGTACATTATAATTGCGTATGTTTGTTTTTTTGTTTATTTGTGTTATTTATCTTATCTCATCTATTTCTGTTATAAACCATCCAATCTATCCAATTGTGGCAGTAGTATAAGTGATTAAGCAACTAATGCTTATAGTACATACCTACCTACTTAGGTACGCGTATTTGTTGTCGCCTTAACAAGCCGAGTATTAGAAAGCAACGACAAAAATTAAATGATAATTCTCCGGAACTATATTTGCGGAAGCCCTTCGTTTCGGTTTCGTTTTTATAATGTATTAAAAAAAACATTAATAACCTAAAGGGTCTTTTTGTTTATTTTTATTACCACTACGAGTATAATATACTTAGTCTAGTCTTTTTAAAACGGAATTGGCTTACGTTTGACTACAGCCTGCCTGATGTTAAGCACCACTGTTGTACTCAGGTAACTATTGGAAAATAACATACCGCGCATTGTCCAACTACGCCGACGTCGAGCCAGCCAGTGCAGACGTTGTTGGCGGTGACTGTGACGCCCAGCGCGGCCCACCTGTTGGAGCACGTCGTCTGCTCGATGGTGAACACGTCCACCTCGCGCAGCTCCGCGGAGGAAGCTTGCACTGCGTTCTGAAATTCATACCGTAAAGTAAGACAAAATATCTGTAAATAGTTCCGCATATAAGTCTAATGCTTACAAGCGTATTGCTATAATGTAATGGATAGGCGTTACCGAGTTTTATGTTGAGTCAGTTAGTTTTAAAAAGCCTTTTAATATCTCTTTTTACCATGGCTTGTTACCATATGTTTGATTACAATTAGCTCTTAATTGTATTCGTTTATGGTACCTACATCGGCGTTATGATTTCTACAATTTACTTGAACTACCGTAAAAGAAAACGATCGTGATAAATTGACGTATGATATGATATAATATCTTACCGACGTGGCTCCCCAACCAATAGCCCTCACAACATTGTTTGTAGTAAACGTGTATGCAGACCCCGACAGCCTAGCGATCTCCACAGATCCAGGGGTCAGTACTAGATCAGCCGTCGTTCGTACTAACGCGATGTCATTCGCCAAGGTAGCTGGTGAGAAGCCGGCGTGGACGGTGATCAGGTTGATGAGGTAGATGGTACCGCCCGCGTTGCTGTAGGATGTACCGACACGTGCGCGCCACCAGCTTGCTGGGTCGGGGCTGGAAAAGCAATTTAGATGTACCATTAGTTACATTCTAGATTTTGCCAGATATATTAGTATTATGTTCTACAAATTAGTTGCACGAAAACTCCAATGCATTTGGAGTATATTATACCATAGTGTTTTAATGTTCTATTTGCCAACGGAGCAAGATATCATCGTGACTTTTGATATGGAGGTACTTAGTATAAAATCTCAAGAGTACCTACTCGTAATATAGGCTTTCAATCCCTACACAACGCCTTCAAAACAGACATGTATGTACTAGAAAAGAAATAAACTTACTTTTGTTCAGTATGGAAGCAAGAAGCAGCTGACAAGATGGCGCGTCTAGTCAGGATGGTTCCTCCGCAGCCGTGGCTGTAGGAAGTACCCTGGCCTCTGTTGGTGAGGAGCGCCGCTGAGAAGGGGTACTTGGAGATCTCCACAGGACTGCCGCCGGCTATACGCTGACCTGTATATATAATCGAACTTATTTACTTCTACTTACATATTTCGGGGGAATTGGGCAGAAACTTAGAGTTACGACTGGTGACTCCCGCTCGGGATCGTTTCTGGCGCACTGGTTAGCTATTGCCATTGCAAACGCAGCTAGCTTGATCCGCCACATTTGCTCCGGGAACGATTAGTTGATGACATGTAATTTTGATTTATTTATGTATTAATTGTTTGTCATGTGTTTTACTGAGTAAATACAACACTTATGTTTTATAACTGTAATTAGGTATTGTATCTCTTAGTTTATTATTCTTTGTCATGTATTCATGTTTCATAATAAATAATAACGATGACTTAATTTACCTGTACCTAGTATTATATTGGGAGATGAATCTGGCCTCGTAACACAGTCTTACGGCTACCACGAGGTCAGAGGATTCACATGTTATTGTACATTATTTACGTCAAATAAACGAATTTTGTATTTTTGTATTATTTTGTATGTAGGTACTTAGATACTAAAAAGCTATTTACATTTTTGTAACGAATTCAAAGGGTTAGGTAATTGTGAACTTAGTTAAAAGGCTCCATAATCACGTCTAGAAGTCTTCTAAAGAAATATGGGATGTAGATAAAAAAAACGTTAAACAATTATAGTTCTATTCAGTGACCAGTAAACATGAGATACAAATAGATATTTGATTTAAACAACATGGAATTTATCAGCTGATGACCTACCGGTGAAATAATCTAAGTAAGTACCACATGGGTACTGCTAGATGCTTTACAAAAGTTTTTTCACTCACCATTTATGCTAACAAGCGCACACACAAATAAAACAACTGATACATACATTTCTCTTATTTTCTAGACCGATTCTAGATTAAAAACTAAATTCAGTGCTCGCACTGCCCCACTAATCTGTGCCTAGTAGTTATATGTTCGATAATACTTAATCGCAATTATCAGTGCTTGCTGATAATTACGATAAATCAGGGATATAGGCAAGAAATGTTATAACATAAGCTCGGTATTTGGTAGATACGAGTATTCTCTTGTCTAAACTGCTTTTATCTTTATAATCAACCTCTGCCTATCGAGCGACATGCATGCCTGAGATTATATAGAAATCCAATACATATTCTAGGAATGAAATATATTGTAGACAAAGGAGATCCTAGTCCAAATAATATATGTAGCTGTTGTTTTAATGTTATACGTTTTGACCTTATAAGTAATCATCATCACAAATTTAAGGGCAAGACCCTTGTCTGTGGAGCATACGCCATCCTTCCCGATCTTCTGCCAATTCCTTGACCTCCTTATACGACATGACGACCGCCTTGTACTAAGTAATTATCTTAAAATGTTTAGTAAGGTTAGCTTCAAGAGGGCTTTAAGTGCTCGTAATTTATTTTTATTTTCTATTATATTATGTGTTTTAGCTTAGTGCTTGTTTTGTAGACTAATAATAAATAAAGGCTTATCTCCTTTCATAGGTACATCTATTTACTTGTTAAGCATGTTAACCCTGTATATTTACCGTCTTGTCGGCGCTGCCGGTGGCGAGTATGAACTCGGAGTAGGGGTTGAAGCTGAGGCAGTTCACCTCGGCGGTGTGCGTGTCCACCGTGTGGGAGGGCTTCGACGTGTTGTTACATCTGCAACACACAACGTACGAGTGTTTGTTATAGCCATATAGTGTAATAAGTCTTTAGCATATCTCTTTGAGTCGTATTGTCTCATGACTGAGGGTCGTGACTCTCCCGCAGAATTAATTCGTTAGGGGAGTTTTCTTGGGCAGATTCATCGTGGTGGGCGCCCAGGTCCTTTCACGGAAGACACGTCATGATCTAGAATGTTTCAGTGAAGTAAAGATAGCATAATTTCCATACAATCTGTAATTGAAAGTAGATAGTAGATGATATTATCACCTGGTGTCCCAGATCATGAGCTTCTGGTCGTCCGCCACGGAGCCGAACAGCGACTCGTGCAGCAGGTGCCACGCCACGTCCTCCACCACGGCGGTGTGTCCCGTGAACACTGACTTGGCCTCGATCACGCGCCCCTCCTTCGGGGTGGCGTTGATGTCCCACAGGCAGATTGTGTGGTCGTCACTGGGAATACAAGGAAACATACAATAGATTATTGCTTTAATGTACACCATAAAATATAGAAATTACAAAACAGGAAATAAACTTAAATATATTAAAGGACGGCAGGTGGAGCAAAACATTAACGGACTGGAGACCCATGACTGGCTATAGAAATAGAGGTCGCCCACCAATGCGGAGGCTTGACGACATTAGAACAACCGCAGGGAGCACCTGGATTCGATCTGCGCAGGACCGGGACGAGTGGCGTACAAGAAGAGAGGCCTATGATCAGCAGTGGGCGATAGCGGGCTGATGATGATGATATTAAAGTGCTGCACATTGGGTGGTTATACATACAGTTATTTACAACTACCAAAATACATAAATTTGTAAGTAATTATTTTCTTTAAATTATTTTAATTAATTTCAAAGTTATCAAAAAACGTTTACATAAATTCTACTGACTCTATCAGGGACTTGCAGTAAATCTGTGGTCGATTTCACTTAGAAATATTTAAATAGAAATTGTAAGGCATTTGTATTGTAAAGTTATTGGGGGGCTTCTTTCAACACTTTCTGTATTAATAAAATCAACTATTTCTGATTTAGGCTGCTTCTGCTAATAAAGAGAAATGTAAAAGGAAACAGATCAGTAAAAATAATATTAATAACTGACCTGGCTGAGAGCAAGTAACCATTGAGGTTGGGGTTCCATGATAAACCATAGCCTTCCTTTTGGTGGCCTCGCAATCTGAAACAAACAATACAAACACTTTAGGTATGTAATGTTGAAACCTGCAATACCATACCTGCAATACCATACCTGCAATACCATACCTGCAATACCATACCTGCAATACCATACCTGCAATACCATACCTGCAATACCATACCTGCAATACCATACCTGCAATACCATACCAGCAATACCATACCTGCAATACCATACCTGCAATACCATACCTGCAATACCATACCTGCAATACCATACCTGCAAAACCATACCTGCAATACCATACCTGCAATACCATACCTGCAATACCATACCTGCAATACCATACCTGCAATACCATACCTGCAATACCATACCTGCAATACCATACCTGCAATACCATACCTGCAATACCATACCTGCAATACCATACCTGCAATACCATACCTGCAATACCATACCTGCAATACCATACCTGCAATACCATACCTGCAATACCATACCTGCAATACCATACCTGCAATACCATACCTGCAATACCATACCTGCAATACCATACCTGCAATACCATACCTGCAATACCATACCTGCAATACCATACCTGCAATACCATACCTGCAATACCATACCTGCAATACCATACCTGCAATACCATACCTGCAATACCATACCTGCAATACCATACCTGCAGTACCATACCTGCAATACCATACCTGCAATACCATACCTGCAATACCATACCTGCAATACCATACCTGCAATACCATACCTGAAATACCATACCAGCAATACCATACCTGCAATACCATACCTGCAATACCATACCTGCAATACCATACCTGCAATACCATACCTGCAATACCATACCTGCAATACCATACCTGCAATACCATACCTGCAATACCATACCTGCAATACCATACCTGCAATACCATACCTGCAATACCATACCTGCAATACCATACCTGCAATACCATACCTGCAATACCATACCTGCAATACCATACCTGCAATACCATACCTGCAATACAATACCTGCAATACCAAACCTGCAATACCATACCTGCAATACCATACCTGCAATACCATACCTGCAATACCATACCTGCAATACCATACCTGCAATACCATACCTGCAATACCATACCTGCAATACCATACCTGCAATACCATACCTGCAATACCATACCTGCAATACCATACCTGCAATACCATACCTGCAATACCATACCTGCAATACCATACCTGCAATACCATACCTGCAATACCATACCAGCAATACCATACCTGCAATACCATACCTGCAATACCATACCTGCAATACCATACCTGCAATACCATACCTGCAATACCATACCTGCAATACCATACCTGCAATACCATACCTGCAATACCATACCTGCAATACCATACCTGCAATACCATACCTGCAATACCATACCTGCAATACCATACCTGCAATACCATACCTGCAATACCATACCTGCAATACCATACCTGCAATACCATACCTGCAATACCATACCTGCAATACCATACCTGCAATACCATACCTGCAATACCATACCTGCAATACCATACCTGCAATACCATACCTGCAATACCATACCTGCAATACCATACCTGCAATACCATACCTGCAATACCATACCTGCAATACCATACCTGCAATACCATACCTGCAATACCATACCTGCAATACCATACCTGCAATACCATACCTGCAATACCATACCTGCAATACCATACCTGCAATACCATACCTGCAATACCATACCTGCAATACCATACCTGCAATACCATACCTGCAATACCATACCTGCAATACCATACCTGCAATACCATACCTGCAATACCATACCTGCAATACCATACCTGCAATACCATACCTGCAATACCATACCTGCAATACCATACCTGCAATACCATACCTGCAATACCATACCTGCAATACCATACCTGCAATACCATACCTGCAATACCATACCTGCAATACCATACCTGCAATACCATACCTGCAATACCATACCTGCAATACCATACCTGCAATACCATACCTGCAATACCATACCTGCAATACCATACCTGCAATACCATACCTGCAATACCATACCTGCAATACCATACCTGCAATACCATACCTGCAATACCATACCTGCAATACCATACCTGCAATACCATACCTGCAATACCATACCTGCAATACCATACCTGCAATACCATACCTGCAATACCATACCTGCAATACCATACCTGCAATACCATACCTGCAATACCATACCTGCAATACCATACCTGCAATACCATACCTGCAATACCATACCTGCAATACCATACCTGCAATACCATACCTGCAATACCATACCTGCAATACCATACCTGCAATACCATACCTGCAATACCATACCTGCAATACCATACCTGCAATACCATACCTGCAATACCATACCTGCAATACCATACCTGCAATACCATACCTGCAATACCATACCTGCAATACCATACCTGCAATACCATACCTGCAATACCATACCTGCAATACCATACCTGCAATACCATACCTGCAGTACCATACCTGCAATACCATACCTGCAATACCATACCTGCAATACCATACCTGCAATACCATACCTGCAATACCATACCTGCAATACCATACCTGCAATACCATACCTGCAATACCATACCTGCAATACCATACCTGCAATACCATACCAGCAATACCATACCAGCAATACCATACCTGCAATACCATACCTGCAATACCATACCTGCAATACCATACCTGCAATACCATACCTGCAATACCATACCTGCAATACCATACCTGCAATACCATACCTGCAATACCATACCTGCAATACCATACCTGCAATACCATACCTGCAATACCATACCTGCAATACCATACCTGCAATACCATACCTGCAATACCATACCAGCAATACCATACCAGCAATACCATACCTGCAATACCATACCTGCAATACCATACCTGCAATACCATACCTGCAATACCATACCTGCAATACCATACCTGCAATACCATACCTGCAATACCATACCTGCAATACCATACCTGCAATACCATACCTGCAATACCATACCTGCAATACCATACCTGCAATACCATACCTGCAATACCATACCTGCAATACCATACCTGCAATACCATACCTGCAATACCATACCTGCAATACCATACCTGCAATACCATACCTGCAATACCATACCTGCAATACCATACCTGCAATACCATACCTGCAATACCATACCTGCAATACCATACCTGCAATACCATACCTGCAATACCATACCTGCAATACCATACCTGCAATACCATACCTGCAATACCATACCTGCAGTACCATACCTGCAATACCATACCTGCAATACCATACCTGCAATACCATACCTGCAATACCATACCTGCAATACCATACCTGAAATACCATACCAGCAATACCATACCTGCAATACCATACCTGCAATACCATACCTGCAATACCATACCTGCAATACCATACCTGCAATACCATACCTGCAATACCATACCTGCAATACCATACCTGCAATACCATACCTGCAATACCATACCTGCAATACCATACCTGCAATACCATACCTGCAATACCATACCTGCAATACCATACCTGCAATACCATACCTGCAATACAATACCTGCAATACCAAACCTGCAATACCAAACCTGCAATACCATACCTGCAATACCATACCTGCAATACCATACCTGCAATACCATACCTGCAATACCATACCTGCAATACCATACCTGCAATACCATACCTGCAATACCATACCTGCAATACCATACCTGCAATACCATACCTGCAATACCATACCTGCAATACCATACCTGCAATACCATACCTGCAATACCATACCTGCAATACCATACCTGCAATACCATACCTGCAATACCATACCTGCAATACCATACCTGCAATACCATACCTGCAATACCATACCTGCAATACCATACCTGCAATACCATACCTGCAATACCATACCTGCAATACCATACCTGCAATACCATACCTGCAATACCATACCTGCAATACCATACCTGCAATACCATACCTGCAATACCATACCTGCAATACCATACCTGCAATACCATACCTGCAATACCATACCTGCAATACCATACCTGCAATACCATACCTGCAATACCATACCTGCAATACCATACCTGCAATACCATACCTGCAATACCATACCTGCAATACCATACCTGCAATACCATACCTGCAATACCATACCTGCAATACCATACCTGCAATACCATACCTGCAATACCATACCTGCAATACCATACCTGCAATACCATACCTGCAATACCATACCTGCAATACCATACCTGCAATACCATACCTGCAATACCATACCTGCAATACCATACCTGCAATACCATACCTGCAATACCATACCAATACCAGAACAGAACAGAACAGAACAGAACAGAACAGAACAGAACAGAACAGAACAGAACAGAACAGAACAGAACAGAACAGAACAGAACAGAACAGAACAGAACAGAACAGAACAGAACAGAACAGAACAGAACAGAACAGAACAGGTCAGAGACTGACTGACTGACTGACTGACTGACTGACTGACTGACTGACTGACTGACTGACTGACTGACTGACTGACTGACTGACTGACTGACTGACTGACTGACTGACTGACTGACTGACTGACTGACTGACTGACTGACTGACTGACTGACTGACTGACTGACTGACTGACTGACTGACTGACTGACTGACTGACTGACTGACTGACTGACTGACTGACTGACTGACTGACTGACTGACTGACTGACTGACTGACTGACTGACTGACTGACTGACTGACTGACTGACTGACTGACTGACTGACTGACTGACTGACTGACTGACTGACTGACTGACTGACTGACTGACTGACTGACTGACTGACTGACTGACTGACTGACTGACTGACTGACTGACTGACTGACTGACTGACTGACTGACTATGAGTGGTGTCGAGAGTTTATCAAGCCACCCTTAGGGCCTCTGACATGGCTTAGCGACAGTCGTACTAGACAAACAGCTGGGACCTACAATTTAACGTGTCATCCGACCCACGGAAGCGGATTCGGTTCAATCTGATTGTGTCTTTTCTCGCATATTATATAAGTATACACATCTTCCAAATGTCCATCCAATTTTTGTAAAAGAGAAATATCTTATCTAAGTACCTGCCCGCTTGCACACAAATGAAATTCTTGAAATCGCGCCCGTCAAGTGTAAGGAATGTACTTTGCTTACGTAAGCCCCCTCGCGAAGTGGCGCCACCTCGGCGAGAATTATTGCGATAGTTTCGCAGCGTGCGGTAATGGACGCCGAGATTTACGCGTCACTTGCGCACAGAAAACGCTGATTGGAACATAAACATGTTAAGGATACTGATCATTCTAGAACCTTAAAAGCCATATTAAAAAATCATAATATTACGAACCACATTACTGAGCCCACACGCAAAGGTAAAACATGTTTGGATTTAATTGCTAGCAATTTAGAAGATATCACCGCTGATGTCCGAATACTTGCTCTCTCAGATCATGAACCTGGTGAAACTCTAAATATAAATCTAGAACTAGATAAAAGTGAAGCAATCAAACTACCTACCACGATCGTTTTGGTTTGAACATGGGAGGGATTTTAGTCAGGAAAATATTACTAAATTTATCTCGAGTTTATCGTCCCTATCACTCTCAGATATTTATGAAATAGAACATTTAAACCCAGCTTTTGACTCTTTTCATGACATCTAAATGCTTTTCTATAATCTCTGCTTCCCTTTATTAAAAGTAAAAATTACAAATAAGCCAATAAAAAATTGATGGCTTACGAGAGGTATAAAGAAATCTGCCATTGTTAAGCGAACACTGTACATAAAATATCATTTATCAGCAAGTAACAAACATAAAAATAAATCGGCATATACACAATACAGTAAAATTTTAAAAAAATGTATAGAAAGCTCTCAAAGACTCAATAATTCTAAGTACTTAACTAAAGCCAAAAATAGCTGTAAAGCATCATGGAATATAATTAGGAAAACCTCCGGAAAAGTTGATGAAATCTCTAATATTGACTTTATACAGGTAAGTAAATGACATTTCGTATGATAATCCAGAAGACATAGCTCAATTATTTAATGATTTTTTATAAATTTGACTTCTAAAAATGACAATAACGACGAAGCATCTGCTGATACTACTAATGACTATCCTTATAAAATTTCAACAAATTCTAATTAAATTTCTTTAACTCCAATTGACGAACTATATATTTACAAAGTAATAATGTCTTTAAATAACACTAATGCAACTGGTTTTGACAATCTAAAATACAAAAATGCTAAAAGTTTGTGCAAAATTCATTTCAGGCCCCGTAAGTCATATAATAAATTTATCATTTGAACAAGGTTTGTTTCCAACTCGCCTGAAACAGTCAGTAGTGAAACCTTTGTATAAAAAAGAAGCTAAACACAATATGAATAACTATCGCTCTATCACACTAATCCCCGTCAACTCGAAGGTGTTTAAGGTTTTGTACATTAGTCTGATTCGAATGCAGACTTTGGAAAAAATCTGTCAAAACGTTAACTTGGGATATCAAGTTCTGAATAATTGGATCGGACTCACCGGATCGCTTCCTCTTAGCCTCAAAACGTGATCCATCTGAGGTTGATGATGATGAATCCGACTGTCCATGGATAGACAACCGCGGCCGCTTGGCGCCGCGCCGCAGATCCGCCATGGATCTGGGCGAAGCAGTGTGCTCACTGCCCTGTTCCTTAGCTGATAAGGCCCGATTATCGGTCGAGCAACCGGGCACCGCGTAATCACTCATGGTCCGTAAGCTATTTTCGAATATTTCACTCAATCACTCACTAAGACAGTCCATATGGTTCTCCGAGAACACTTGTATTTAAATTAAAAAATTCTCCAAAATAACACTTGACCGCGCACTAAAACAATTCATACGGCACTTCAAAAAAACGCCGTTATATTCAAATTTAAAAATGTTCGAAAAAGCACTAAATCGCGCACTCAAACAGTCCATGCGGTTTTTAGAAAACACTTATGTTTAAAATTCAAAAATATTGCAGAATAACACTTCATCGCGCACTAAAAATCACCATGTTAGGTCTTTCCGAAAGACCTCTAGAAAGATTGTTCGGATAACAACCGATAAAGATTCTTTAAAACTTGAAACTTAAATAGAAATTGCTCGAAACACGTTAATTTGAAAAACGTGCGTTCAGTTTGAGAAGCAACGACGCAATGTGACGGAAAGTGATCCCCACCCTCTCTGGCGACCAAGGAGAAAAGTTGGTGACAGGTGTTCTGATTGGACGACAAGGTAACCTGTGATTGGCGGAGACCTAGGAAGGCGCTGATTGGACGAAAGTAACGGGAAGTATACTACGCATCTCTCATTGTTTATGCTGGGCATCGTCACATGCCTAATAATACTTAAATAAACAGAAATATATTGTAATTTTTTATAAGAAACAGAAAGTTTGTATGCTAAAGAAAAGAAAAAACTCTGTTGTCTCAGGATTTAAAAAACCACCAAGTGCCTCTAATATTTTAACGATTTTTTTTGTAGAACATTATTCTAAACTAATACACTGTGTAAAAAAATCAATATAGCAACAATTGCACTTTACGTAACCTTAATAAGTATATAATTTAGTATAAAAAAACTCCAATTCGTGACTTGAGTAATCAACAGCTAACCAAATTTTTAAATAATTACAAAGATATAATAGAAAAAAGTAAACAAAGAAAGAGTAACAAAATCTAATCGTTTCTATTATTCATTAATCCGCTAGATAAAACACAAAAACAAGTTAAAACCTTAACCATCACCTCCAAAAAACGACCTTCAAACAAAAGCTGTATATTTGACACTATCAATCAAAGCTGATAAAAAGCTTTCAGGCAAATGGACTACTGCAAAGTAACTGAACTCTTATCTTGAGTGTTTGGGAATGTACCACTTTCAAAAAATAACAGTAAGATATTTTTTGTCTGTTCATAGGCTGTGTGTGTTCACTGCTTTGCACTGGGTCTAATTTTTAAACTATAGCGAACTAAAGTCTTATTTCAAAACATGGTTTACTATCGCGTGATAGCACAGAATAGGTACCTACAGATTACAATTATCACGGCTTTAAAATATAAAGTCTGTTCTCGTTGTTCAAACATCAAAACTAACAGTCAAAATGTTAACTTCAAATTAGAAATTTGATTCTGTATGGTAACATTTTGACAGTTTAATAATTATGTCAAAAGAAAACAATTTTTGAACAACAAGAACGGAGTTAATATTTTGAAAGTTCTGGCCAAATATTAAAAAAAAAAAACAAGTTTTGAAATCAAAAGCTAGCAGAATAATTTTATTATAGCACAAGCCTTTTAATTTGTTTAACACCAATTCGCGTTTGTAAACGTTGAATCATTACCATCATCCATAGCCGGTTTTGTTTTGTTCCACTGCTGGTTATAGATCTCCCTCTTGACGGCCATTTTGTCCCATTGCCGATCTTGCTCGTATTTGGCCCGCGACCGATAATGCGTCGTCTGTCTACCCATCTCGCTGTTGGACTTCCGCCACTCCGGTTAGAGTTGAGTTTGAGTTTTGAAATTATTTATTAACCATAAACTTATAAAACATTTGATATAATAGTGTAAATAATAATCCTATCATACAAAATCGTGCACAACAAAACATTTAAAAGGATTCCACTTTCCTATTATAAACTTATCACATGAAAACTTTTTAATGAACTGAACAATTTATTAAGACTTTCGTGACTAAAACTGTAGTAAACTAATGCACTTATTGCTAGTAAAAGCAGTACACTGCTTTTACTAGCAATAAGTGCAAGCTCCGGTTAGAACGGTTGGTTAGGTTAGAGGAAGTCAAAAATAATGTATGTGGGTTTAATTGTTACGTTAATTTAAACAATTTATGCTCGTACATGTCAAAATAAATGTTTTAACACGTACGAATCTAAATTTGACGCACACGATTTATACACCCTTACTGCTTGGTTGCTTACATTTTAAGTCTCAACTATATGCCATATCAAGCACTTAGTCACTGTGGCGATATACATTCATAAGACATGACCATAGATTTTGTGAAAAATATTACAAATAAAATATATTTTCCTTAAAACTTTGTGATTTAAATCGTTATATTGTGGGTAGTTGGTGAAAGATGGAGGACGACGATTTTAGTGATGAAGATGGAAAGTGCTGTAATAACTGGACGGTGGATTATTTCGAAAATGTAAGTGCCTTGTCATGTAAATATACCTACGCATTATAATGTTTCATTTGTGGATCGTTAGTAGAATAATGTAAAATTGGAATATTATGTTGAATGAAGGCCGATGTTCATAATCTTTACGTTATGATCACTGGTTTTAAAGTTTTCAGTTTCAAGTTAAAGTTTTTTTGCACGGTTACCCAGAGATCTAAAGATTAAGGAAGGACGGTGGTTTTACTTATATACTACTTAATTTTGGTAGAAATGAACAAAATATAGAATTCATTCCGGAATGATGTATTGCTTGTAAATAATAAAAATATGAAAATTAAAGAAGCCATAAGTCATTGTGCATGAATAATGGATACTTATACTTATGTACATTAGTCAATATTTTGTATTAATATTTCAGCTGGACACGTCGCAGTATGCTTTCCCAAACACCCTGTGGCATGTCAAGTCAGTTCAAGAGATGGCGCTCAAAAGCACTTTAATGGTACTAGTCGGGGTGTTCGGCTTGTTCTTAAATTTCGTCATCCTTCTTATCGTAGCTAGAAACAAGTAAGAGCTGGTTAAACTTTGCTGATTTATTACAAGTTAATAATTAGATGATCGCGGCTTCGCTTGCATTATTTCGGAATAAAAAGTAGTCTATGTCACTAGGACAAGATCTCATTAATACTACCAACCTACCTACATACCAAAAATCATGATGATCCGTTGAACCGTTTTTTTTGCCATGCGCTCACATATAAACAGATAAACATGTAAACAATCAAAAATAGGTGAAATGTGTTTTATTATTGATTTAGAGTACGGATTTTTGACCCTCTTTAGCTTTTGTTATCCATGTTAAAACATACAAAACTAACGTCCCAATCATTTCAGATGGCTCTGGAGTGCCACAAACTACCTGATCGCCAACATGGCAATGGCAGACTTCGTAACGTTGCTGTTCTGTCCGTGGTTCATGCTGGTGCGGGACTTCTACCAGAACTACGAATTAGGCGAAGTCGGATGCCGGTTTGAAGGGTTCATGCAAGGTCAGTAGCAAATCTTCTTCCTCGAGTCAAATTTCCTCATTAATGGAAGGGCATGAGTAACCAATCTAATGGATTTATCGGTGAAGTTCTCTTTAGTCACTATACCGTAGCGGATAGGTACTTAGATTCTTCCATGGAAGACTTTTTTACTTTTGTGATCCATATGTCAGTTTCCTCACGCTGTCTTTCTACACTGTTAAGCAAGTCCAAATCCACATATAACTTGGAATACCACTCATTGGTCAAGATCCTGAACCATAAAAATTCGGTTTGTAAATCAGACTACAATAGCTACAATAATACAAAAATGTACCTACACACAATTATGTACTTACCTAAACGCCACTCTCGCTTTACTTTCCAGCATCTCTCCTCCTGGCGAGCGTGGGAGCGGTAATGCTGGTCTCCTACGATCGCATGGCTGCTGCCACCATGACAGCTGACGCAAGGATCACCAAGAAAGTCGCTCCAAAGCTGATCGCTGCCAACTGGGTGGTAGCGGCTGCTCTGTCCTTGCCTTGGACTAGTAAGAGAGACTATGTGGTAAGATCTTGATTGAAATAAATATTCCGTGATATTTTACGCAGCGCCATACTAAGCATTGCATGAGAATTAGAAATTGAGGGAGTAACACACGCATTCCTCAACGTAATTCGAGTTTTGCTTGACTCGTCATGTAACCAAATTGGAATTCATCTTTCAAGGAATTTGTGAGGTTGGTCGCGAGCTATTGACTTACCTAAATTTTGTTCAACATCTTTTTTAACATTTTCTTAATCTACTTTCAACAGGAGCGGCCTTGGCTGGACTATACCGATAAGTACTGCATGGAGGACGTCAGTGTGATGGGAGTGTACTGGCACCTCATGCTAACACTGCTGGTTTGAATACCGCTCGGCGTCATGGTTCTCACGGTAAGTACTACTTTCATTGTTATCCTATTTTCGCATTATAGTTATTTTTCAATCACTTGGCTTTTTACTCCCTTTGAGTCGTATTTCCTCGTGACTGAGAGTCGTCATTCCCCACAGAATTAGTTCGTTATAGGAGTTCTTTTGGGCAGATACTTTGTGGTGGGCACACAAATATTTCCACAGAAGACATGTCCTCGGATATCTATCCGAGGACATGTCTTCTGTGATACCTACGATACGACTATTATACTTTGTTTGTTCAATAAATGTTTCTCCACATTCCAGTATGGAGCAATAATGTGGCGTCTCGAATGCAGCGCTCGTGATCTATCCTCTAGAGGCGGTGGCCGAGTCGTTGCCAAGGCAAAGGGGAGAGCTCTGAGGATTACAGCATGTGTGCTCTTAACGGCAGCGCTCTGCAGGGTACCGTACACCGCTCTCATTTACTGGAGGAACAACTTGCCCAATGTCATCAATGCAGTAAGTAAACTTTATTCGACAGACTATATAGGGGACGCCAGTGCCTTCGCACGCATCATATCAGAAAAAAATAGACTATATTACTCCTGAAGATTGGTTCCGCCGCTTTTGTGTGATGTGCAACCATATAAACAGACAAATTATCTCTAAACTATTGAAACGTTGTCGTAATTTTTTTCAAGTATCTTATGTACAGATTTTTTATTTCTTTTAAGCATAGCAAAGTATTTCATATTGTAATTATAATAATCCTCTTAGCCGTTTTCAGCTACGGCGACCGTTTTCTGTACATTTAATACGACAACATATGACAGAAAAATCAGTTATTAGAATGTAGCTGGCATGAGAGGGACCAACTCTGGGGTTTATTAAGCCGCTCTAAGGGCCTTAATAATAATCTCAATCCTTTATTACATACTATCTGAGTGTATTTTCCCCTGTATTCCAGGTGGAAGGCAACTACGAAAAGATGTGGTACGCAGCCAACTTCCTGATGTACTTGAACTGCGCCATCAATCCCCTCATTTACGGGTTCAGTAACACTCGCTTCCGGAAGGCCATGGATAGGACCATGCCGGTAGCTGTCTGCAGGTTTGGATCTTGGTGCTGCGTCTGTCCTAAAGTGAGTACCTACCTACCAATAAATGTTTCTTTCTTTATTTCCTACTTTGTTTCTTTCTACCTTTTTTATAACTACTTCTTATCGAATGAGAACCAAATTTGGCCTCGGGAATTTATCAATCCTCTTTTATTTGTATAACTAAAACTGGTATACTCTTTATTATAGTTTACCTAATATTAAAAAATAGCTATAGCCTAAGATGAAGTTTGTGTTACCCAATGACAATCCTGAAAAGATGTAGGTAAACCGGATAAAATGCTTCGAATTTACTAAAGAAAGTTTTAAGGTGACATCAGGGCAAGATTGTCATTACTGACATTAAAAAGAGACTTATGACCTGCAGATGTCATATCTGCATATATATAGATATTGCGAAACTACTGCATTTGTTTCTATTGAACTCTCTAATATATTTTAGTTACCTATTACATAAAACTAAAAGTTACGATCAGTCTTCTTCTTATCGAATGAGAGTGGCCAACTCTGGTGTCGAGAGTTTATCAAGCCGCCCTAAGGGCCTGGGCCTCTGACATGGCTTAACGGCTGCCGTACTAGACAAACAGCCGGGACCTACAATTTAACGTGTCCGACCTACAGAAGCGCCCAAAATGGACTGCCACTTTTCAGTTACCCATCCAAGGACTGATCGCGTCGACCTTTGCTTAACATTGGTAATCGCATGCGATTGCCTGCGCTAGCTGAGCTCCGGGCGCTTCGATTAGTAAAATATAGGTAGATATTTAACTATTATTAATTACCTACTTCGAAAATATAATTTTTTGCTTCTATTTAATCCAACTTATTTTACTATGATGCAAAGTGAACATGAAGTAGGTAAGTATGGATACGATATACTTGAATTAAATTAATATGGATCACACGTATAAATAGTAATAAAAAACGATGTAATTTTTTTTAAATGGATATTGCTTCATGTTACAACATATTATGAAATTCTCTATAGAAATAAATACATATCAGTATTATTGTGCCCTTCTCGAAGTTTATATAAGTAACCAGTTTCGTGTTATTTGCATACTCACTTTACTTGTATCACACACCTCCCATCGAGTCTAAAATAGCCTTATTGCTTAGCTATTTCACAATTTGAGCGATAACATTTTCATATTATCAATTACTAGCTGTGCCAGCGACTTCGTCCGCGTGGAATAGTTATTTTGGGCATCATATTTATTTTTGCAAACAACCTCTGCAGCTTTTTAAATTATAGCTGTTACCCACGACTTGAACCGCAGCGCACGCAACGGATTTTTCCCCGATTTTTTCACATTTTCCATTGTTTCTTTGCTCCTTTTAGTTGCAGCGTGATGTTATATAGCCTAAAGCCTTCCTCGATAAATGGTCTATTCAACACAAAAAGAATTTTTCAATTCGCACCAGTAGTTTCTGAGATTAGCGCGTTCAAACAAACAAACAAACTCTTCAGCTTTTTAATATTAAGTATAGATTAAGAGTTTTTTTTACGTGGGATAGGGTTACGTTTGACTTTAGCCTGCCTGATGTGATGTAAATCATTGCTGCAGTTTAGGGTGTAACATGTTTACCTAGAAGATACCTATTAACTCTAGATTTGTTAGGCAATTGACTGTAGATTCGCCTGAAACGGCACCTGCACAAGCGATACTAAGGAATTTGATCCCAGCGACCCTAGTCAAAATTGAGTTTTCTTGTATATAAGTAAGACTGGCTCAGGTTTTAATGGGATGGGTCGACGACATTGTCAAAGTCGAGGGTCCAACATGGATGAGGACTGCACAAGATCGACGCAGATGCCACATACAAAGGGAGGCCTATTCCCAGCAGTGGGATCTGTGGATGATGGTGATGATGGCTGAGGTTTTATTTTGAGACGATGGTAATTTCAGCTTAGATAAACATAAGTGTATTGAGATGAAATGTTTTATTTAAAAGCAATAGAACTGATGCAGTACGTTTGTACCTATATAATGCAATACAAAAGGAGTATAATAATAATAAAGGAGTATGATATTTTTCAAATCAATTTGCTGGGGGAATCCGAAACCTAATCCGAAATAACGTAAAAATAACTATAAAACAGCTTTATCTCCTGTGGTTTTCTCTGAAAATTTAATTATGATAACAATTGACACACTTATTGTGTTAGCAAATTTTAAATTGCAATTCAACAGGTAGTGTTTAATACTTTGTAGGCTGTTAACATTCAATTATGCATGTAAATAATTAATTTTGTAGGATTGATAACATTGTTTCTTTAAATACAATTGTATTTTCAATTTAGGTACCTACTTTGCGTAATAATAACTAAACCCTTTTATAAATCAGTGTTTCTTGCGAACTACACACCAAGAGTCTTCAAATCTAGAGTAAATAGGTACTTTCCTAGGCTGCAGCATTATTTAACATCACGCGGGCTGAAGTCGAACTTTAAAAAAATCTTTATGCTTCCACCTACTAAATAAAAACTAGCTAAGTGAAAACGTAAGGCTTTCACGTACATAATTTACGTACTACGCACCTATTATAGTAAAAACTACATTCATTAATTATTGTAGGTACGAGTATGCTTGCAAACCGTTGATACAAACTTTGTTACTTTACGTTACGTACCTACAGAGTTATAAACAAAAATGAAATTTGATACTATGATTAAAAGTTGAAGAAAAATATGCAGTTATCAAAGAGTAAATATATACCTACAATACATATAAGATTTATCATAGTAAAGCTATAAACAAACCGGCTGCATTAGCATACCTACAAGCCTGGTAAACAACATACTTACCAGATTGCTTTGAGATCTAGTCCACTTGTTTCTCTCGACGATAGAAAACGTGTCTTATGGCTGAATTAAAGGTAAGATTTTTTTTAGTGCATAAATTATAAATTCGAAAGGATATTTATTTATTTACAGACATAAAAACAACTTACAAACTAAAACTTATAATAAAATACAAACTTAACCTTATATATGAATTTTTTTTTAATTTATAAGTCTAACTATTGTGTACAACTTTCTTTACAATATAATGTTATACTCTTAAAGTTTGTAGAAATGTATGCTCGGATGTTATACCTCCTGACTTTATAGAACAAGTTAGGTAGTTAGTTACTAAAGAGATTCGTTCGAGCTTTTCCTGATGAAAATAGACATGTTTTACTTTATGGATCATATAAGTACAGTATATCAGTACCTATGCCAAAAATCACGGTTACACGCCACTCCGTTGCGACGTACCTAAAAATGAAACGCAGATCAAATTTTTTGGTTCCATTCGAGACTGTACAGGTTTCCTTTAGGCAAGCGCTTCAGACCGTAGTCTACAGCGTTATACATATATCATCAGGCGAGTTGTAAAATGCGGTGAGACTATTTTTAAGCTACTTTTAAAAGAGTAGGTTCTCAAGGAAGGAACATTCTTCGTGACACCATTGTTCACAAATGTCACATCGAATCCAATTTTCAATAGGCAATCTAAATTTTGTCGCAAAAAAGGATTAAATGTCCTTAATTTTTTAAATTTTTATGGGCTTTTTAGTTTTTTTTTTATTCTTGTCATTCTTAGTTTTCTTAGGAAAAATCTTAACAGGAACATTTGTTGATTTATCATCCAGTCTTTTAGTAAGCTTCTTGACTTTATTTTTCTCTAATTTCAGCTGTTGGTATTCCTCGATCGGCTTAGGTACTCGTTAATATTTCAGATTTTTGTAGTTTCCGTTTACGAGTAATCATTGGTTTGGAAGGATTTGGTATAGGTCTCAAAACCAAAAGGACTATAGTATGAGGTTGAGCATTCAGGTTCCGGATCTGGATTCTCATCCCTACCCCATCTCAGCTTCCAGCTGAGATTGGGTAGCTCTGTTTGGAGGTGGAATTTCTACTAGAAGATCCACCGGATTTGGTAGAACAAATTCTTTTGACGCGCCTGTACAAGCTTGCATGGGCCAGCCCATACTTTTTAGCTGTGCTCTTTATGGATCCCCCAGCTTTGCCCAAAAAAATAGCTGTTTTCATGACATTCTCATCCCATTATCCTTGTTTAGCTTTTTTTTTGTATTTATTAACCATCTGAAACAAATAAACAACATGATGAAATCACAAGTCAATACATAATAAAATATGGCGGGCAAAGTGGATACCATATTCACTTTGCCCTATTCTCTTTGCCCGACTAGGTAACATTTGAGGTTAACAAAATTTGTACAGAAACGAATAATTCTAAACTTCTGTGAAAGATACACTAAAAACCTACTTTGACATGGAACTGAATTAAAATAGTTCTAAAGATCAAGAACTTATATCACTGAAAATAAAATCAATATATTTACCTTGTAAAATCAATCTTTTTTTCACAAAAATACAAATCTCCAGCCTGCGGGGCGCACGCGACGCGGTCTCCTGCTCTGGTAGTTTCCGCGCACTAAACCAAGATGGCGGAAGGCCACTACGGTGGCGTTATGACCGTCGAACGAATAATTTAGAAGTAGTGGGGACTATTCGCTTTGCCTCGGGTGTTCACTTTGCCCAGCCTTCCCCTATTTTATGCTGGTAATCAGAAATACATAGGTTCGAATCCTGGCGGTCGTGATAATTGTCGCTCATTTTCCAATAACAACTTAGATGTTATTCGTATTGTACTAGTACATACAAACAATCTAACAATCGCCCAATATACATACAACACTTTAATCTAAGTATATTTTTCTGTTTTGTAATTTCTGTGTTTTATCGTGTACATATTCTATTTATACATGTTATATTCTATTCTAAGTACCACAATCTCCACAGTACCTCTCCGGCTTCGGCTCGGAGTTCTCCTCGGAAGACCCTCGCAGGCCCGGAGCCCTGCCTGAGGGCCAGAACAGCCCCCAGCGCTGTCCGTACGGGCTCTATGCAGAACAACTGTCCGGGACTGCCTTTACTGCTCCCAGACATGATAACAAGCGGTCTTGGCTTTATAGGTGTGTTGAGTATATCTATATGAGTATGTAAGATCACTGTCTTCTACATTCCTGAAGTAGTATTATCTCATCCTTATAAAGCATGATTCCGCCGTAGAATTAATTCGTTAGGGTTATCTTGGGCAGATACGAGATCGTGGTGGGCGTCCAGATTCGTCCGCAGGAGGTGTGGCGCTTTCCTCAAATTGCTTTCCTTCACCGTTAAACAAATGCAATCTACACATAACATAAAAAACAAGTCATTGGTGTGGGGATGTATCTGACTGAAGGTGCGCAAAGATGTAAAGCAGCAGAGAAGTTACATTAAAGTTTTAAAGCAAATTATCTACAACTTTTGGAAATTCGTAAAAAAAAACAAAAAGCCTAAAATGCATCACATGTACGAAAAGGTTCAAAAACACTCCTTTGTTTTTTTTTTATGCTACCTATTTAACTACATTACTTTTAAATTTTCAGGATACGACCTTCTGTAATGCACAAGCCGTTCCAGAGGTCTACTGCTGTCAAGTATTTGACTCACAAATGGGATGAACAAGAACCGGATCCTAATCAGGTTTGTTACTGCAAATAATATTTATTTATACGAGTATAATTACCAAACAAAATCATATAAAAAAACAAACATCAAACAAACAGATAAACAAGTTTAAACAGATTTGTCTTTTTTTGGACTTACCTACCTAACTATAGTATATAACTGGTAATAACTACCTTAGTAAGAGTACATAACACAAGTAAGAGCCATGAAATAAAATCCATTGCAAAGACATCTTTAAAAAACGGTTACGTATCAAAAATGACAAAAAAATGGTTTTCTAAATTTGCATTAATTTGCAAAAACAAGACATCTGCATTTTCATAAATAAAAGCACAGAATAAATAACAATATACCAAATGTATACACTGTATATACTCTAGCTTTATTTAGACAGAAGAAACTACTTTTTCTACAACTTTCGGAAATTCGCGTAAACATGTGAACGCTAAAATAAATTATCATGGTCAGGTAACAATAAGTGTTTGACAATAAGTTGTGACAATAATACGTTACGTTTTTATTGAGTTATAAAAATTAAATAAAATTCTTTCCTTTTACGTCAAATGTGCATAGATATACCTATATTTACCTATGCGCGGATGTAAATTGCAACAGTATTTTAAATTTTCCAACTCAAAAGAAACCATTGTTTTTCTAGTCCCGCTGGCTCCCGTTCGACATCCCAGAGTCCCCAACAGACTTCGTGTCCGGGCTACACACGGTGTGCGGTGCCGGCGAGCCTCGCTCCAGGAATGGACTGGCCATACATGTGTATGTCTGCAACAAGTCGATGGAAAACAGCGCGTTTTACAGCAGCGATGGAGATTTGCTTATTGGTAAGTTTCTCAAAGTGTTCATTTCTCAAAGTCTCAAATTTCACAAAGTGTCTAAGTATAAGAACCATGAGTGGAATATACATACGTACATATAAGCAAAATAATGTAACCTCCTAAATAAGACAACCATAACACGACTTGGAGTTAATTTGATTCCTTATATAGGTAATGAATACAATCATTCAATGAGCTAACGTTTTGAAACCAAGATCTTCTAGAATTTTGTGTCTCTAGTTGGACCGTACCGTACTCGAACCATACATACACATATGTGTATGTATGTACATTATGTACCTATGTACTAAATTGCGAGTAATAACTTTTGAACCAAGCACATATTTAAGGGTAGTCATTTATTTTGGAATTACATCCATATACAATTTAAAAAACACAACACATTTTACTTTATTGCTAAACATTAGGTACTAACTATTGTTTAACTGAAACAACCATACCTCTCTTGCAGTACCTCAACAAGGCGCCCTGAAGATCACGACAGAGTTCGGTCGCATGGAGGTGGCTCCCAATGAGATCGCGGTCATCCAGCTCGGCATGAGGTTCGCCGTGGCGGTCGATGGGCCTACCAGGTATATAATTTAACATACAGTAATATCGAGGATATACACATCATTAAAGGTACTCTTATGTAAAAACGACGGTGAGTTTCTTGGTATACAAACTTACAAACACACTTTTTTCAACTAAAAAGACGATATTTTTCAATATATCTACGTACACTAGGATACAGTTATGTATATCGAAAACACTTAAGACACTTGGGAGAAAAACACTTTGAATACACTTTCGAGTACATCACCATACCCTTAAGTAAAAACGACAGTGTGTTTGGTGGTCTATTTATTTATTTTGCTTTCACACGTATACAAACATACAAACACACATTCACTTTTTTCAACTAAATAACGATATTTTTCAATATATCTAGGTTGCTCTAAATACGAAACAAGTCATAACTACCTAATCATAATTGAAAAAAAATGCCAAATCAATGATAAATCTTGGTACCTAATCCTTTACAGATGAGAATGAGTGTACATTTTATATTGAAATGGTAAGATAATCAGTTTAATTCACCTTTTGTTGTTTTTATACAAAACTCTATTTTCTCCAGAGGCTACATCCTAGAGGTGTTCGACGGCCACTTCAAGCTGCCAGACCTCGGCCCTATCGGAGCTAACGGTCTCGCCAACCCACGCGACTTCCTCACGCCTGTCGCACATTACATTGATGAGGAAATACCAGGTAGATATCATAAACCATACAGAGGTGATTCCATTTAAGTTAGATTGAAATTGGTTTAGTTGTTTCTGATAAAATAAATGCCTCATTGAAAAAAGAGAGCAACACATTTTAACATTTTTAACCCCAGTGTTCTGTTCACATTGTTAGAATTTGTATTCTTTACCAAAAACCTACACGCTAAGTCAGTAGGACAGACAGTAGGAGTATCCTTGCCTGAGTACATTTGCGAGAAATAGAATGAATGAGAATTATCTCCTACTAGCTGTGCCAGCGACTTCACACAGCGTCCGCGTGGAATAGTTATTGTCATAAAAACGGTTCTAGTGAGTTAATCTTAAAAGATAGACATATATTGTTCAGGACATTTTGTTAGATCATTTCAAGAGGAATAATTCTTTCGTACATATTTTTTGATATATTAAACCGTTTTCACAGCGCACGTAACGGAAGCCCTCAAAGATGAATAATTTTCCCCGTTTTTTCCACATTTTCCATTATTTCTTCGCTCCTATAAGTTGCAGCGTGATATTGTATAGCCTTAAGCCTTCCTCGATAAATGGTCTATACAACACAAAAATAATTTTTCAATTAGCACCAGTAGTTCCTGAGATTAGCGCGTTCAAACAAACAAACAAACTCTTCAGCTTTATAATATTATATATACCTATATAGTATAGATAACAAATTACTACCTACTCTAAGTACATATATCTACCTACTAACCAGTTTGTCGAACCCTCGATTGTATAATAACTGCAAATAAAAATAGTAGAAACGCAACTTTTTAAATAATGAAAACATATGCTTTCCAGATTTTAAAATCTTCAACAAATACCAAGGGGCCGTATTCGAGGCGACGCAGGCGCACTCTCCGTTCGACGTGGTGGCGTGGCACGGCAACTATGTGCCCTACAAGTATGACCTCAGCAAGTTTATGGTCATCAACGCTGTGCTTTATGATCACTGTGTGAGTATTACAGCAGGCCGATCGCGGTAATATAAAACAACATCAAACGTTTGTAGTCTTTTATAAAAAAGTTAACTTTATGATAGGCTGAACTGGTGCTTAACATCATGTTTTATTTACGTATCTAGGTATTCCGCGCCATCCAATAGTTTCCTGGAAGAGATTGGTTTTAATAATAAGGCCGTGACTTGTGGCACTAGAGTAAGTCTTGACAGTTGGAGTTATGAATATTAGTGACACAATACAGTATCAGTTCTAATTCAAACTTATACTACAGACAGATCAATTAAATCAGTTAGCCTTTTGAGAGTCAAAACACACTTACTTACACTTTTTGAAGATAAACTCATAAGCGTAAATAGTAACACAGATTATTTATGTACTTTATTATGTATATACGGCTAAAAGTAAGAAAATCTGTATTAGCTTAAGCCTGCTAATTCATTGGTAAACACATTTTACTTTTTTTAATCATTTAGGAATCAAAAATCATAAAAAAAAAAAACACCTGTTTCTATCTCCAGGATCCGTCCATCTTCACAGTGCTGACATGTCAGTCCACGAAGCCCGGTGTTGCCATCGCAGACTTCGTCATCTTCCCACCGCGCTGGTCTGTGCAGGAGAATACATTCAGACCGCCTTACTATCATAGTATGACATTTTTTTTTATTTCTTTCATATAGAATTAGCTATTTTACAATACCAAATTCAGTACAGCTACAGTACAAGGCAGAGCAACAATAAATTGTATCACATATTTACGACGTTGTAATTTTGGCCCCTCTTGATTATCAAGAGAGGTCGATATCCAGCGCGCTTGGGTGGCACCATCTCTTAGCAAAAATTTGTTACTCAAATTAATGTGGTACTGAAAAATCTCGCATAGGCTTAAGTTTGACTACAGCCAGCCTGATATTAAGCACCGCTACAATCCAATTTTTTATAAAAAGTCGGTATTTCATTCAATTACAGATATCCAACGATCTCAGCCCTGACCAAACATTTTTATCAGAAAAAGTTCTTGTACCTATGAAAACATATCTTGTTGGTAATTAGTACAGAATCACACTAAATAATTAATAACATATGAATTAGGTATCTTTTTAGCACAGTTCGTAATGAACAACAATCGTCGAGTTTAGTGATACAAAGACAAAAAAAATTACCTAAACAAAACATCATGCCCGATAAAGTTCTAACGATTACCAAAAAAATCGCTGAGGACAGGATTCGAACCTGCGCGGGTATAACCCATTGGATTTCAAGTCCAACTCCTTAACCACTCGGACACCTCAGCCATGACGGATGCCGTCGAAATTACAGATATTTTTATACACGCTTTATTCACTAATGAAATTACATTAGGTATTCTAAAATACAATAACTTTGATAGGTATAAGTAATTGCTATCCGTGATTATTACTTTACTTACTATAAACCAAATGTTGATAACTTTTACATAAATTAATGTTGAGTATTGTTTTAGTACCTATCTAATATAATTTTATGATAGTGTTGATCGCTATTATGTTCAGTAAGTATTTAATTATATTACATAAAGATAGGCGCCGTTGTTTGATCAGCTTGCAAATATGCTTATCTAGTTTGCTTTCTACGTATATGTTAAGTGAATAGTTTACCTACTTGTATGCTACAGCTGTATACATAAAGGCATTATTTTCATAATTCTTTTCGATATTTTTTTTATAGTAGCATCATGGCTGAGGTGTCCGAGTGGTTAAGGAGTTGGACTTGAAATCCAATGGGTTATACCCGCGCAGGTTCGAATCCTGTCCTCAGCGATCACTTTTTTTGAATTCTAAAATATAAAGCTATTGGATAGCACAATCAACGAGAGGTTTTAAATCCGCAGCAAAATTAATTTATACTAAATAAGACTTAATTTTTGCTATTTTTTATATGTTTTTATTGTTATCCTTTTAAGTTTACGTATATTTTGTAAAATTTGTACATATGTTAATAAATTGTTTTTTTTTTGTGATGGTAAGACGACGTCCAAATCAGGCTGAATGGCGTGTCTTAGGAGAGACCTATGTCCAGAAGTGGACAACTGATGATGACGAATGTTTTGCTTAATTTTAAAATAGCCAATGGTGCGCATTTATACATTACTACAGTTTAAGTACAAACATTTTTGCTAATTAGAAATCATCAACTAAAGCTCTCTTGCGCAACCACTCTTGAACATTATTATACTTAGCTATAATTTTACTAGACAATTTTATCGCTAAATCAGTTTAAGAATCGTTATGCAAAAGGGCCTAACTCTCAAATGTATTTCCAGGAAACTGCATGAGCGAGTTTATGGGGCTGATCCTCGGCGCGTACGAGGCGAAGGAAGGCGGGTTCCTCCCCGGGGGAGCGTCCCTCCACTCCACGATGACTCCGCACGGCCCTGATGAGAAGTGTTTCAAGGGAGCCTCGTATGGGGAGCTGGTTCCGCAGAAGATTGCTGTTGGCACACAGGTACCTATTTGGACCTTTTTTTACTTTGGATTGGATAGTCAAGTACCTATTTGAACATCCTAGGTCATCTGTAGGTACTCGAATTCTTAGCTGATACAAGATACTAGCTCATAAATGGAACTAGGGGTGTCTTAAAAGGGCAGTAGTACCAATTATTTGGTCTTATTTTTTTTGCTGGTCATATACCTACACACATAGTTTCAGAATAAAATGTAGTCTATGTAATGCTCGGAACCCCAAATTATACCTTCATACCAAATCATGATTTCGGTCACTGATTCATATCTCTCACCAGCAGACCACTGCTTAATTTATTTAAGTGCGAAAGAGAACATTTTTATATGGTCTTAAGTCAATAATGTCAAAGCCTGTGATTATTTTCAGGTAGGTAGAATGTTTTAATCATAAATTATCTAAATACTTATTACAACTAATTGCCCACAGGCGTTTATGTTCGAGTCCTCTCTAAGCATGGCGATCACAAAGTGGGGCGCTGAGACCTGCCAGAAACTCGACGCGAAATACTACGAGTGTTGGCAAACACTGCCCAAACTCTTCTCAGACAAACTTGAAGTTTAATATATTCTATACTCTTGTCACAAAATAAAGAACTGTATCTATTGTGCAAAAAGAAATGGAGATTTTGACCGCCATTTAAAAATCCTATCGGAATCGGAATATAATATACCTATCTTGTATGTAAGGATAATTATTTTGAATTTATACTCATGTGACACTGAGTTTGTATGGTGATTTATACTTTGTTATACTCATTATATTGTTACCTATTAAAGATTTATTTTCTACGTACATTGTATCTTACTGTTCTTATTTATTCTACTAAATAGGGCGTGAATTTTACGCTAGAGGTAGTAAGTATATTAATTCTTTAAAATGCTATAATAGTAATTCCTGAATAACTATTAATATAGCGCTAAGTTGCTAAAATAAATATGGTAGCCTAACTCTATATACCTTACCTAAGTCTATATATCTATAGATCTTTAAAATGAAAAAAAAAAACTATATTGTTTCGTAATCGTAATATTAATTAGCGGACTTATAATTAACTTTTCCATTACATCATTAACATTATAAAATACCCTCAGTCAGTCGCCACCGGAATAAGAGCTTCTTTCCATCGCGTATTTACAATTTTGAATTTACAATTTTACTTCGTTGGTAATGAACTATCTAATGTTTAAAATACATAAGAAAAAAGGCTAGCCCAAAAGTCATTACTACGGAGCTAGCAAAAGAATAGTGAATATCAAATTTGGTGTTTAATTTTTTTTTGTTACTTTATTGAAATAAATCGATAAACTAATGATTCTCTTTGATCCAGCCTCTTTTATTACATTACAAGTAACAGTAAACATCGAGAATATGGCCGAAACAAACTATTATTTGGTTTGACTATCAAATAGTCTCAGTAAGGAGCATCCTATATAAATAGTAAGGATACAATAGTGGAAAAAGCTCTTATAAACTTACAGGAAACTGGCAGATAGCAACAGAAGTCCTACAAGCGTGGTACAAAACTAATAAATTAGATGGAATTATTTTATTTTAAAGGTATAAATATGATAGTAGGTATTTTTATGAATATTATGCACAATATGTTTTGATCAACCTTCTGTTGTCACGAAATAAGATGTAGAAAATTCAATTCACATTGGTTTACCTGAGATTCTTAACACTTTAGGCAAAATTTTACGGTTTTTAGGAACGCAAATTCACTGTTTTTACGTAACTTAGTTTTCGATATCTTTGTTAGTGAACGTAACAATGAGATCAATCGTAGTGTTAATAACTTTGATTCGACGAAAAATAATTAGATCCTGTCTATTTGTAGTATTCTGATTTATATCCCAGTCGCGGAGAAAAAGGTATTTTTCGCGTCACTCGCACTAAATGAGCGAGACAATAATACATATATTAGCGCCATAGTTTGTTCTTCGTTCTGCGCGACTGGATTATAGAATTAATTTTGTTGTAATAAAATATTGAGCAATGAATTTCAAGTGTTTAGAAAATAATAGATAGTACGAGTAGGTACTGCCTGAAAATCGAGGACTAACTCACATAATTAGGCAACTCACACTTCAAAAGTATGCTACACAAAAATAGATTTTAATCTTGTATGGGAATGAGAGGTGACATATGATTTAATGAAAAATGTACGATAAATGCAGAACCAATTGTTATTCCTCTTAGGTTGTAATTTTACCACATAAAAACATTCATTCTACACATATTTCTAGTTACGAGTACTTAAAACAGTTTTAAGATTAATGCACAGATTACCTCGAATAGATATCACGTGAAGAGATAATACTTGTAGCCATATGATGGCTGATTGACAATTATGAAAACCCACATACCTACATATAAGTTCATTCAAATTTATAAAACCAAAAACGAATACACAGGTTAGTTTCACAATTCACTGAGCAGTCCTGTAGTAAAAAAACATATTTTATATTAAACAAAATTTAAGTCAATATTTTAGTTATAAACAAATCTATTTTCTAATTGAATTGTTTATATGAAATCAAATTTAACAACATTACGATTATTAATTTTTTTTTCAAGGAACCATAAACGCAAAAAAATACACTACTGCTTAGATTTAATTTTTAATTGACACAAGAAACGTAAGTTATAAAATAACCTTTAATAAAAACGCTAACCCCATAACATAAATACCGACCAAAGATAAACAAAATTAGTATGTGATATCTATAGAGAGGTAATCCGTGGCGACGTAGTACAAAACACTTGGCATTGTGCATCACTTGTTCACTAAGTCGGCTGCGAGGTGTCCGCGCCGTGATTGGTGAAGCTCAGGGCTCGCTAGCCGTGGTTGGTTAGACGGAGGCAGCGCTAGCCGTGGTTGACGTTGACGCCAGACTCCAGTTCGGAAGCAGGCGTTTCTGGCTCCTCGTCGTTGTAGATGTTCTCAGCCATTTGCCATACCTGCGGGAGTTTATAATTATATTACTGCTTTTCATTTGGCATGTGTGTAGGTTGTCTAAAGCCAAACTCACACAAGCATTGTGTGCCGTATGTGGAACATGCCTCGATGCTTATATGAAACTAGCTTTCAAATGATGTTACACATCAACAGTAGTTTTCGACTTAAGTATTCATTATTAGTTAAGTTAAAAACTACTATTAGTCTGCAGATTTAATCTAGGGTAAAAAAGACATCTATGTTTTATGAGTTTCCAAATTTCACCAAATCAGTTTAGCCGTTTTACAACAAAGTTTAACAAAGACAAACTCATCATAGGCCGAGTGTCAAAATGTCACTATTATGTATATAAAAAGCATTGAAAGAACACATGGTCTTAGCCCAAGGAAAAAAACATGACATCTATGTTTTATGAGTTTCCAAATTTCACCAAATCAGTTTAGCCGTTTTACAACAAAGTTTAACAAAGACAAACTCATCATAGGCCGAGTGTCAAAATGTCACTATTATGTATATAAAAAGCATTGAAAGAACACATGGTCTTTGCCCAAGGAAAAAAAAAGACATCTATGTTTTATGAGTTTCCAAATTTCTCCAAATTAGTTTAGCCGTTTTACAAGAAAGTTTCACAAAGACAAACTCATCATAGGCGGAGTGTCAAAATGTCACTATTATGTATATAAAAAGCATTGAAAGAACACATGGTCTTAGCCCAAGGAAAAAAACATGACATCTATGTTTAATGAGTTTACAAATTTCACCAAATCAGTTTAGCCGTTTTACAACAAAGTTTAACAAAGACCAACTCATCATAATAATAAGACATCTAATTAATTTGCTACTTAAGTGTGTTGATATCTCATTTCTTAATTAATGTAATTGGTTGTTACCGTTTAAATAAGTAAATAAATAAATCATAGGCCGAGTGCAAACATGTCATTGTCATAGATTTAAGCATGAAAGGATACATGATCTTGGCCCAAAGAAAAAAATAATAATATCCTCACCTGCATGATATTATCCTCGGAGACGGAACATATGACCCAGGGCTCGTTGGGGTTCCACGAGAAGTCAGATATCTTGGCGGTGTGCCCCCCGTGGATGAACAGCAGCTCGGGCGGGCCGTCCTCCGCATCCTCGGCCGTCTGCTCCTCGCCTATCTTGGACAGGTCCCACACATGCAATCTGAGGGGAAAAATTGTAATGATTAATCCATTTTTGTTACGTAAAAGTGTTATATGGTCATTCATTTAAAGTCTACTGTTGCATTGTTTCGAGATAAAAATAGTGTATTCCACTCTCAGGACTCTGTCTACCAATATACTAAAAACAAACATAAAATCATAGAATAAAATAGACCATCATATTATGCTAGATTCTTTTTAAAACAAACGAAACAACACGAGCTACGCTCGCGTTATCTAGCCGCCCTGAGGGCCTCTGACATGGCTTAACGACTGCCGTACTAGACAAACAGGCTGGATCTAAAATACTACTACTTTTTAACCGAGTTCCAAGGAGGTTATCAAGTCTTCTGAAAGTTTTTTTTTAATTGTATATAATGGTATATGGTGTATGTGTGTGGTACCTCCTGTCGGTGCCGCTGCTGGCGAGGATGGTCTCGTTGTGCGGCGACCACTGCACCTGGAAGATCTCGTCCTTGTGCGACTCGAACGAGTGCAGCTTCAGCTTCAGATTGCGCAGGTCCCACAGCGCCACCTGCAGGCATAATAAACAAATTAATATTCCGGGACATTGCACACAGCGCCATCTAGCCCCGCACTAAGCAAATGTGTTGTGTCGCGGGTTCTAGGTAACGGATATAATACTTATATACTTTTTTTTTACATTTTAGCATCAAATTTTGTTACTAATCTCACGTGAAACGTATAATTCTCATAATTATCTTTTAGAATGGTGACGACAAAAACAGACACAGAAACAAATTCTACTTCTTCTTTTCTGCTTTATGAATTATGGTAATTTTGCAAAAATTCGCTTATTCATGTGTCTAGGGCGATATAGAACAGTTGTTTTGGATTGAATTTTCAAGCGTCATAAAATAAAAGTTGTTGAATTTGATGAACATAATCTTTAAACGATTCATCATCATCATCTATAGCTAGTTTTGTTTCACTGCTGGGTAAAGTACCTATTAACTTATTTCGTTCTTATTTTGCAAAAAATCCTGTCAAATGTGAAATGGTTGTGGGATAGTACAAGTAATCAACGAGCTAATCAAAGGCAACTAATCTAATATCTACCTTCTCTGGAGACTACCAAATTTTACAGGATTTGTCATTTCTTATTTCAGTTCAGAGTCCTGTGATCTTGTGTGCCTACAGTTATTGGTATAGCAAAGCGTGTGTCGTGAAAAAGGCATAATATTATATATTTATGATAGCCTGGGCGACTTTCTTTCACACTTCTTTTCTGACTGCTAATGATAACTCATTAAATGCATTCTATAGCAACAAATACAACTATATTTGATCTTTTCTCACTTTATCACTTTCAAATCGTTTCGTAACCTATCAGTAGGTACTTGATATCACACGAGTCATGATATATAAAACCGTCATCTCGAACTGATTCTGATGTTTCAGGATTATTTATTTAATAGACACACTTAGAAGATGGAAGAAAACAACACAATTATGATTTCAAATTTTAATACAAACTATTATAAAAGGTAAACATAATATCGGTTTTTATATCAATATTTAAATCCTGTATGAATAACTTTAGTCAATTCTGTCTTCTATAGATCAACATAAGTACGTAGGTACGAGTATATAAGAAGGACATTAACTGTACCAGTTGACATCTGACGATAATTATTTACAAGTAGGTACTACCTACACTACACCTACACTATAATAATTGGTAACTTCACAAATACGATGACATTTTTTTGATTCGCATTGTAAGTTAAAATTTTAGACATTACCCCGAAATTATTGCTAATCGTAGTAGTAGACAATAATGTCTTTGGTGCTCTTATTTAAATCATTACAGAACCACCTGATACAAGGCATATTTTATGTTAACCCTTCAAGAATAATATAGTAGTGCAATAATAGTAGTATTATATAGGTAGGTATATGTAGTTAATAACTTCCTCAAAAACTCTAATACAGTACTAAAGTAACCTTTAAGTTTTAGTATTTAAGGTGCATATTGCGATGCAGGGTCCTGTACGGGCTGCTTGCGGAAGCTGTTAGAGATGCTTCCGCGAAGGGACGAGGCTCGCTGCGCGGTCCACTTGCGGTTCTTCTTGGGACCGAACATAACTCCAATCAGGATGGACACCAGGAGCAAGCCGAAGATCACGTACAAAAAGATGGCCACTGGAACAAAAAGATTAACAAGTTATTGTAGTATAGGGTATAAACAGCCTTCTGGCAACATTTAACTTGTCATCTTAATTCGCTCACTTTTTTATGCAAGTACCGACAAAACTTGTAACCTTATTAGAAATTCAATGAATGTGTTGTTTTTATGTTTTTCACTAAAATTAATCATGTAAATAGTTACTTACTAAAAACTATGCCTGTGTCCTTGCTAAACATTATGTTATTAGTTTGTGTTGCCGAAGAATCACATGTAAAACTAAGGCATCAGGCCAAACCAAACCTTGTTTTGCTAAAACTTGTTTGTGATTGAACAATTAACAACTGTGTCTAACTATAGTGTTTACTGGATTGAAATCAAGGCACTACAGGTAGGTACTTAGTTTTAAGCACACAATCATTCTGTAGTTTAAAAAGTTTTCGTTTGGAAAGATTGTTGCTGTGTTGTGCAAAGTTTGCTCAATGTAAAACCACACTAACTCTTAACTTTCCTCCTTAATATAACAACTAGCTTTGTTGTTGTTTATTAGAAATAACTGGACATCATCACACAGGTGATGACCTAGTTTGATGTCCAGGGTTCACCAACTATTGTATAGTCATAAGCCCTATCTCATAGTAAAATTTTATGTTCACTACTGCTATACTTACCTGTTTCTTTCTAATAAGGTCAAATAAACGTTTTTATTATTATTATTATTATAGTTTTGATATTCTTATTTTTAGTATATTATTTCATAATGAAGAAGCTCGATAATTCGATTCTATGTTCTTTGTGCTTACTTTGTCTATTAATATGAACCAATTATAATGTTTTAGACAGTTACACTAAGTAATAGCATAAGTAATAGTAAGTACCTAATAGTAGTAGACAATGTAATCTGTGGTAGTACCTAATAATCCAAATTAGATGAATGGGTACTTTAATGTGATCAATTAGTAAATCAAGAGCAGCAGTAGTACAGTAGACTAATCAGCTATTAGACACTCTTTAATTTTTGATTTTTAAAAGTTGACGAAAGATGTTAAAATTATTATGTTTGACCAGCCTTTGTATACTAACTTCCATTATTAGTGATGTAGATGATCTGAGGTGGATTATCCTCCGGCTCCTCCCCTCCTCCTCCTCCTCCTCCTCCGATGAGGAGCGACTCCATGGTGTCCTTGCTGAGCTCCGCGTCCTGCCCCCGTATCCTGGCGGCGACGGTCCAGGGGTGCAGGTCTAGGATGGTGGGGTCGCGCGCTGTGAACTGGCACTCGCCGTTGCCGAGGAGGCCGGTGAATGTGTACTGGGAGGGCATGTTCTCGTTGGTGAAACCTGCAGGATTCAATTTTTATAATGTTAGTGTCTCCCTGTTCCCCGCGGAATATAACCTTGCGATCTTAGAAGCGAGAGTGAATCGGTTCTTACTGGGTAAGCACGTTCCATCCTAGACCGTAATGATTGCTTACCATCAGGCGAATTAGGTCAAGTGCAAACCCATTCCTTGTAAAAAAAGTAACCTTATAAATTTAAAATAAACATTTCTGAAGTATTTATTTTGTGAAGTAATGAATTAACGAAACGGACTTTGATCAACTCCACGAATTTATTTCAGAAATGTTTGACTAAATACAGAGATTACTTTCTTTGATTTTTAAGATTTACTCTTATCTTTTGATACAAAAATAGGCAAACAAGTTTTTGACCAGTTTTTGGCACATGACTTGGTCCAGTTTTTTCATCTGAATCTGAATATAAAATTTTCGTACGTTCAGAACGACTTCTTAACCTAGCAATACTATTTAGTAGCTTTAAAAAAGATAAACTTGATAAACTCTCGATACCAGAGTTGGCCACTCTCTTTCGATAAGAAAATGAAGCTTTATAAAGTCTTTCTGTCGAGCTACGTACCAAGTCCGTCGATCCTGACGAAGCGGCAGTACTCGACGGCGCGGCCCTCGTACACAACACCTCGCACCGTCATACCGGAGTGACCGTGGAAGTGGTCGACGCTCATACGCTCTGGAACAGACATGGAAACTTAGTATTTAGAAATTACTATTTGATTCCATTTAAAATACTCTAAAATATTATAAAAAACAGGTCAATAGAGATGTGCTCTATTTGTTCCGTTAAACACTATTAAGTCCCTCGTTATTTCGCCAGGTGAAATAGAGACAAACGCAAAAAACAGTCTAAGTTAATAACATGTCAGAATGGTTCCTTTCTTCTTTATTCCATATTTCCGCTGCCAGCGAACACACAACTCTAAGCTCAAGGCTCAACCAGCTTACTGAATCTCGTTTTCACCACTTACCATGTACAGCAAGTTGGAACTGGTCGCGCTGTTCCTCGTGGGTTCCCACCAGCCCCACGTGGCAGCCCCAGCGGCCGCTGTCGGTGGCGTGCAGCCCGTGGAACCTGACTCCGCACTCGCCGGCGTCGAACCCGGCACCCACGTACTCCATGGAGGAGGATTTCATGCCTGGGTAGAAATTGGTTGGTATATATTACTATCTATCACACTATTGTCAATCCAATCAAATTAAGCAGCATGCATATTTTCAGAGATGTATAAAATACCCTATACAAAGTATTTGAAATACAAGATGCAAGATACTCTAAAAAAAAGTATTTCAGATCCAAATACAAATACTTTTCTAAAAAGGTATCTGAAATACAAGATACAAAATACCTATCTTTCAAATACTTTTTAAAGATAAAATACTTTTGTAGGAAAACAAAATTTATTTTAACTGCCAAGTTTATTTGTAATGTAGAAAGGTTATTACAAATCTTCGAAAATATTATAAATTGTTTTTTTTTATAAATATTATATTGTTTTATTTCAACATGACACCAAACGCAACTTAGCTCTCTGAACATCAATAAATTGCTATAATGTACAATGCAATATAGATTAATTCACATATTAAGAAAGGATTGCTATAATTATTACCATGGTGAAACATTTAACAAGTTTTTAGCACAATAAAGTAAATATTGTTTTGGTTTATTATTTGAGACAATATTATAAAGAGATGAATCTAAATTAAAATGTATTAGGTACATAATGCCCTAGGTACATTTTCCTTTTGGACAATTTAAACAGTAACATACATATTCAACTAAATCTAAATGTCTAAGATATATTTATCAATAAATTGCTATAATGTACAATGCAATATAGATTAATTCACATATTAAAGAAAGGAATGCTATAATTATTACCATGGTAAAACATTTAACAAGTTTTTAGCACAATAAAGTAAATATTGTTTTGGTTCATTATTTAAGACAATATTATAAAGCGATGAATCTAAATTAAAATGTATTAGGTACATCATTATGTACCCTAGGTACATTTTCCTTTTGGACAATTTAAACAGTACCATACATGTAAGATATATTTCTTAATCTTTATATTTTATTTGAGATTTTAACAAAAGTAATTCTTCAAACATTGTGTCACTCATCTTCCTTCTATGAGGCCTCATGATCATGCCCCCAAAGGAAAAGAGTCGCTCCACAGGGGCAGAGCTGGGCAAACAGGTGTTATATTTTAGGAATATCTTTTTTTTCGTAGGATAAGCATTTAAGCTCTTAAAATTTGCATCTTTATTGTTCAGGTACTGGAGTGTCTCTAAATCACTGGTGCTGCTTGTGTTTTCGCCACTAGCAATAGAGGAATCAGAGTCCTCTAGGAACATATAATAAGATTCATCTTTTGACTTTTTTTTATATCACCTTCAACATTGTTTAAAGCCTCTAATTTTTGTTTTTCAGATCGATTGATCTTTCTAGTTTCAGACAGGACAAGTTCTTTTACATATTCCTTTCGCGCTTTTGGTACCCATTTCAGTTTAAACATTGGATGGGACACTGAGGCTAATATAGCATCATTTGCTGCTGGTTCCAACTGAAAAAACCGTTTGAATCGTCTATCTAAGTTTTCTTCTATTACATCTAGCAGAGGGCTGCAGTATTTCAGATTTTCCATTCTGAGGCTTTTGATAACGTATTGGATTCTGTATAATTCCGGTAACAGACAGCCATAATCAGTGTCTTTTTCCCCTTGCAGGCTTTGAATAGCTTCTGCTATTGGTCTTGAACAGTCCACATATTCACTTAAAAAGTGAATTTCATTTTCTTTCAGCGGTGGCAACTTTAACATTTTCATGGCTTCACTAAGATGGTTCTGCACGGCTAAAAGATCTTGTATTGAATTATAGTAGGAGTTCCATCGAATTCATTTCATTTTATTACGTTCCTTTTTCTTCAAACTCGTGACTGACGTATTGTTTTATTCAAAAAACTTACATTTTGGTAAAAACTAATTTAGAAAACTAAATACTAACAATAGAATAAAAACTTAATCTACTTCTAAAACTAAAATACTTTACCTAAAATGCCTGTAGTAGAAGGAAAGGTCCCCAAAATGCTGGCGGCATTTCACTGACGTAGGTATTTATTTATTCCATCAAGCACATGAAGGACTGTGTGATTCAATAATTTTTGCGTAAGTTGGAAAGAAAAAATTAAAAAAAAGTAAAAAAATATTAAAGTCAACTGATTGTTTTGATTGCGGCATTCTTTTGTTTTTTAATGTAAATATTGCATTTCAAGTGTGAAAATGTTTATGATTTGAAAGTCTGGACACTCTGGACATATTGTGACTGATTATAATGTGTTGTTTTGTCAGTGTGTAATTGTGTGATGTGTTATTGTTATCAAAATATCATGTAGAAAAGTAATCAGAGTAGTGAAAAACATCTCAACCGCAATTTATAATCATCATAAAATCTTAATGTGAGTATATCTCATTATTTTAGCATTTGCGAACGAGAGTTCAGAAATTTGATGATAAGAATGATGTGCGAATTATATATCGTTAACTGTAAAACATAGCTTTAAATAGTAGTCTTCTATGAAGATACCTACAAGTCTTAGTCTGATTGTTTACAAAGTGGGCGGACATTTTGGAAACTTTTTCCTATCGTGTGCGTATTTCCACCTTAGGCGGGGACATTTTGAGAAAGATAGTTTTGCCATCTGTCATTTGGTTTTCGGTAATATTGACAAAATGTTTAGATGACGTTTGGTTCATGGTTTGTAGTTGCGTTCGGAGAGAAAAAATGAAATTTATTATAGCAAAAGTATCTTGGGGAAAAAAGTATCTTCAAGATACTAAGATACCAGAAAAATGTATCTAGATATAAGATACAAGATTGAATATATAAAAAGTATTTAAATACAAGATATAAATACGTATTTTGTATCTTGTATTTGTATTTCAAATACTTTTATCTAAGATACTTCACATCTCTGCATATTTTTAACATCTTGTAAACTACTTTTAACTTGTTTCTACAATATTCTATATAACCAACGGTATTTTTAACAAAATACATCTCTCTTGCTTTTTTCAGCTAAGAGCGTTAAATAGAAGATGTTAAATTCTATGTTGAACAATTCGTCTCTTCAAGTTTATCGCTTTTACGTAAAAAGTGCATAATCTAAAAGACTTTGCTTTCCAGTGCAGTATACTTAACTGTGGACTAGGTATTATCTTTTGAGTGAATGTCGCATTAAGTGACAACGCGCCAAACTTGACAATTAAACACCTAGGTGTAGTGTAAAAATAACATTTCATTTTGTTGTAGAAGTTTCTCTGACTCGTACCAGGGCTGACAGTGAAGATGGATCCGTTAGCAGCGCGGAAGTAGCAGTAGCGGATGTTGGCCTCCACGGAGCAAGAGAGGGCGGCGGGCTCCTCTTCCACTACCGACACCAACGAGCGGTGCGACTTCAGAATTGGCACTGAAAATTGAAATAATGAAATCAATTACATGAATGTTGTTATTAAATTAAGAACGTGAACTTTAAGTTGTGTTAAGTTGTATTTTCATCAGGTGGAATGGTTGGATAGCACGTTAAATTAAAAAAATAAAAGTATAGCAGTCAAAAACCTACAGGCTCTTGAGCTTTCATACGAATTTATTCTCTAGCCGTCTTACTTATAGACCTCAATCAACGAGTGGTTCATCAGTCTTCTCTTTATCACACATTAAAAAAAAAGTGAGATATAAACAAGAGACTGGCCGAAATTTTTCAGCAATCATCATAATCAAATTTGACAGCAGTCGTATTATCGTATGCTTAAGGGTCACCTTGTTGCACAACAGCTGCGATCTCAGGCTGCTGCAGCGCCCAGGGGCAGAGCACGGGCAGGTGTCCGAAGTAGGTCTCCGTGGCGGTCTCCAGGGCGCAGCGCCACAGCCCCAAGTCCGAGGTGAGCGGCCCGTTGATGCGGATACCACACTCGTGAGTCAGCACTCCCGATGCGGTGCTGGAATAGTGAAAAGTTGTCGTTTATTTTCTGATTGCCAATCTTATCACGGATTAATGAATAATTAAATGGGCTTTATTTACGCTTGACTACAGTTCACCTGTATAACTGGTCTTCACTAAATATGTAAATATCGTAAGATAAGACCGTGTCTATCCGTGTACCGGCCGTGTCTATATAAGATCGGGTCTCAAGTCTCCTGTGTTTTAGGCTTTATTCGGGTTTTATTAATATTGTAACTATGAAGGTACCTGGCTCCAGCACCATAGAAGCTGTACCGGTCCTCCTGCAGTCCGCTGGCAGCGATGAGTATCTTGCCATGAGGGTCCTGGAACTTGCAGCCAGTCACCTGCGCAGACGCAGGCTGTACGGAGCACGCGATTGTTATTATGGGCTTCTCTTGGGCCACGTGGGTCGAGACCACTGGCTTGCCTCCTGGAAAGGTTAAGATTGGAACAGATGTTAATCGCTGTGAATAATGATTTGATGTTTGGACTGAGATTTAAATAAAAGTTAAGTTTTTGAGTGGTTTAGTAATGTTAAACTTGTGTTGCATGTCTAGGTAGTACCTAGATAAAGAATTTTGCATATTAGTCATATGATGGTAGGTGTACCTACATACTTTAGATAGGTACCCTTGCTGTTTGGAAAAATTATATCTTGTTATTTGCTCATCAGTTACATTTTACGAACATACTATTTTACTACCTATCTTTGTTGAAATAAACCTTTGTTTTCTATATCAAGCAGTTAACCATTATTACCTCAGCAGATGAGACACTGGAGCTGAAGGAGGATAATGCCTTGCTCTTGACTGCCAGAACTCGCCGTTAGGTGTTCGACAAGTTTACTTATTTATTCAAAACTAGTGAACTCCCGCGGCTTCGCTCACATTATGTTGAGATAAAAAGTAGTTTTTGATACTTCTAAGACCTCATACTACCAACATATAAAAAATCATGATCATCCGCTCAGCCGTGTTTACGTTATGGGCGTTTAAATAAACAGACAAAAATTCTAAAAACTGCTGAAACGTTTAAAGTATACCTAAACATTGTATTTTTAATATCTTCTATGTTCAATTTTTTGACCCTCTTCAGCTGTATTAAATGTATCTCGATATAGATCTCTTTACCTGATTCCACAACGTTGATGATAAGGCTGTGTTCTGCAGCCACCACTTTGCCTGAAGCTGCGACCAGCATCTTCCAAGTGCCGTGATGTTCCGATCCGACCTTGTCCAAGGTCAGTTGACATCTTCCGAAGCTGTCGAACTTAACCACACCCTGAGGGCTTTCGAGTCTGCAGTAGACTGAGTCTTCCGGGCCTACGTACTGGCTCACTGATCTGTCTCGCACCAGGGACAGGGTGGTAGTGGTCACGCCAGGGGTGGCAATGTTCTGGGGCTCGCTTACTAAGAGAAGTGAAGAAAAAAGTCGTTACTATGGGAAAAAGTTCAGTGTTCATTTATTCAGCCAAACATTGATTTAGGCTAGTTTATATTTAAGCCATGTACGCATGTACCCCGTAGACTCTTTATAAGTGAGTTGTGCTCATAAAATAGGTTGCGATTTCGAAGCCAAGCGGTAGTGATAGTGAATTGCAGAGTGTAAGCGAGTTGAATGTGTAGATGTAATGATGGATTAGTTATACATAGAATACATAATTAGTCACACAAAGATAGCAAGAAACTAGTATAGTTCGTCTTTAACTGTGTCCAAATTACCAGTGACGGCTATTTTAGCCTTGTAAACTATTCTGTCTCCGTAAGTAATAGTCCAGGTTCCTGTATTGAAAGTCTGTACGTTTCTGCGAATGAAACCGCACGTATTCATTTGATCTGGATTCCGAACAGCAGCTTGGCATTCAAACCCGTAAGGTCCTATCAGCCTACAGGTCTCAAAGTGTTCCGTTGGATATTTCAGGCTAACATACATATCCTCCCCTTCGACCAGAGCGATCGTATCTATTGAAGCTTCCACAATTTCTGTAACGAAACATATTTAATTACCTACATTAACCGCCAGTACTCGTTATTTTATCTTTCAAATTAAATATTGCGTCTTTCAGATGTTATCTATAGACGTGACTTGATACACGTTGTGTAATAATCCTTTAATCGAATATTACCTTCAACGTTGATAGTAATAGGTAATCTGCGTTCGATTGGTTCTGAATGATGCCTAGCTCGCGCTATCAAGGTCCATTCCCCGACGACGGCCTCTGACACCACCGAGAGTATAACACCACACTCCACATCATAGTCCTGGACAAATTCTACTCCGGAGACTCTATTGAATCCCGGGATCAGTTCGTACTGTAATCCGTCAGGTGTCCTAATATGGCAGCTTTCACCATAAACTAATTCGTGCGAGGGAATCACAAATTTATGGCTGAGATATTTCTCTGTCTGCACAGATTGAGCAGTCAGATAAGTAATTGTTCGGTCGTCCTCTATCGGGTTTTCAGGATCTAGAATAAATAAATTGATTGGTTAAAACCTTTCTAGGTAAAGTCACTTATTTGTATTAGTTATGATCTCAACCAACCTTCTTCGATCACATGGAATGTTTGTTCAATTCTTGTGTATATGCCATTATTACTGAACTTTCCTATGACGGTCCAATCTCCCAGTAGAGTGTCAGTTATTGGGCCTACAGCTACTGTACAAGCAATACTGCCGTCATTATCTTGCACAAAAGCTGCTCCATTAAGCTGGAGGCTGCTTCCCATAATATACATCTCGCCTCCAGGTCTGCTGTAGAAACAGCCATCTACATGGCCTGCACCTGCCACTTGTAAATTGAGTGTATTTCCCATATTGACAGTTCGGGTCACCGTGTCAAGAATAGAGGTATTGTATGCTTGATTGTGAGGGTTTTCCGGATCTTTAATAAAATAGTCTTATCACGTACCTGTCACAATTTTACATTAATTGACATCTTATTTATTTCTGTGGAGCACTTACATACCGTAAACATGCATGCTGAATGGGAGGCGTACCTCGTGGAGTCCTTCCACTGCGTTAGTGAACAGACCATAAATGGCCCAATTTCCTAAGAGAGGTGTGCTTATAGGACCGATGTCAAACCTGCAGGCAAAGTATTCGAAGGTGACCTTGATCCCATCATACTGAGAGTTAGGTGTGACCTGAAAATCCTCATTTTGCGGGGTAACGATATGGCAAGCTACTACTTCTCCGTTTCCGATTACAACAGGACTAAGTGTCCCTTCATAATGCACGGGATGGTTGAACTCTTCCCGAGTATCAGTGTGCCATTCTGCTCCGGGATTGCTGGCTGAGTCTGAAATTTATACAAGTGTCAAATCATTCTGACCACTGAATACTTTATTGTAGGTACACGAGTTACGTATTACTCATAATTCATTACCACAGTTACGGGTCTATAGGGAAGGTGAAATAGAATTATTTTTCTAACGTAAATCCCATGATGAAACTTACTCCAATATATTGTCGCTGGTTGACATCTTTCTATTACATTGTTATTTTCTGTACGTTTGCCACAAACTGCCCAGTCTCCTATAAGTTCCTCTGTCATGGCCCCTATAGTGAACCGGCACGAAGCAAAATGGCTAAATTCATGTGCCAAAATCGCTGATGAAGATTGCATGTCCTGATCAATAATTTCATTATTAGACATGCGGTGTAAGGAGCATATTTCTATGTCATTTATTCGTGGTAGAGACATGTCGACAACTTGGCCGATCCTTGTAGGAAATTTGAGGACTTCCAGCCACTCAATGCCATCGTTTTCTGGAATAGTGGTAACACCCGTGGATTCTCCGGAAACATCATCTGGTGTAGGTGTCGTATCTGAAACAATCTTCGTCAATAGATTTTCAAAGAGACAACTGATTGACTGAGATTAACTGAGAGCAACTGAAGACCGTTATAACACTGGATTCTTTTATTAAGGTTAATCTTGGTCTCGGTTAAGTAATATACCGATACAATATTAACATTATTATCATAGTGATCTACAGCGATTAACTTACGTTAGCAACAAATTATGCTGATAAACCTACAGTGTAAACTGATTAGGAGCTAAGATGTTTTATCAAAGTTCAGCTAACTACGACTTTCACACATATTAACATAAAGAAAATATTGTAAGGAATTTGGAACTTATTAATACTTACGGCATAAAGAGATTCTTAACTTACCAACACTCTTAGCTTACCCACTAAAACATTTTTCCATCCCTTTTACAGACCCTAGAATTTTGTACCGTTATTGAAAATCACACTGAACTATTTCTTAATATTTATATAAACCTTAATTAATACTATAAATCATAAAGATATCATTATGCTGCAAAACATAATTCTGTAATCTTCGTACTTGTATAACACGCCACCGACGTACATGTATGAAAATGTATGTGACTCGCATGAACTTTGCAGAAGCGTCAATCACCCACACCTCATTGTTTAGTCCCACACCAAAATCTTTATAACTTATCATCATAATACCTTGTCCACCGTTATTATCATCAACTTCAGCTCCGACGGTGACTTGGAAAGTCTCAGAGTTGCCAGTGCGATCAGTATTAACAAAGGCAATCTCCCAGAGTCCAGAATCTGTGCTCTGAAGGTCCTTGACGAGGATGGAGCAAGCTGGCATGGAAGTGATGGGCTGTAGCTCGTATCTATCCCCGTGCTGAGACGCTACTCCAGGGAAGAACTCCAACCTAGCTCCAGCAGGGGTGGTGAGGACGCATGATGAGATCTCTTGAAGGAGAGCGGTTATGGTGAACGCATATTCCTCGCCTACTTCACGGTCGACAGAGGTCGGGGTAGCGCTGGCTCCTGAAAAATAAAACAAGTTATATTGGTCATGTAACAATGCAACAATGTTCTTGTCATAATAATGTAGTCTGATATCTCTCGATTCTAATTACTCCTACAGTTATTGAACGTGACGTGAGCTAATATTTCAATCCATTAATATAAGTATATTTGTGCAGTACCAGCTGTACAATAAATATGAATCAGGTACAAGCATAAAATCAGTTTGTTACATTCTTACAATAAATTAATGATCTACATTTGCCGATTATTTTATGAGATATAAGTACATTAAATTTGAGCCCAAAATTAGCAGTAATCAATTTTGAAACAATAGTTTATTTTATAGACTGCAATCGTTTTTTATGGTTAACCATAAAAAACGATTGCAGTCTATAAAATAAATTTATCACAAAATTATACTATTCTTCAAAAGACATTTGCACAATTCATTCTTCAGAATTACAAATTAAGTTTTTTTAAGATTTTCTAAGTGCCCCTTTTTGTAGTAGTTAGAAGTAGTATGTTTAGTTTTTCTTCCCTTGTTTTTATATTTTATTATTGTTAGTTTTTTCACAATACTATCACTAATATGTAATAAACTTTTTTATCACTAATTAACATTTAAACCGAGATATTGTTAATTTATTCGTTTACGAACTTCTCTGTCAATGAGACTATCCAGCACATGTTCACTTTTAATTAACATTTTAAAGTAAATTATCTCTTATTATTCTATCGTACCTGCTAAGAGGAGAGCGCTGATTATTACAAATAGTTTCATGATCAAACGCACCCCGCGACCGGCCCACACAGACTACAAAATATCTAAGCTACCAAATATTTAAATACACTCGCCTTATCACACAAACAGTGGAAACATTATCAGCGAACTAACTTTAATCAATCTAGCACCAATATTGATTTGTAATAGGATAAACATGCTTTTGATTTTATGTTCGCAGGTCAAGAAAATATAATCTAATTCGGATTTATTTTATGCATTTTTACGGCATTATGCTAATGACCACTAGTAAATACATTACTGTCTTTTCCTTTGTGCTAAATCTAAATGAATCGAATTTTGCCTACCGTTATATTTAATCAAAAGGATATATTTTTTTGCTGCAACGTAGCTACAAAACATCTTTATTTTAGGAATGGTGGTAGGTAATATGAGTATAGTATTACGAAAGTGTCAAAAGTAGGTTATTTTATCTTCAAACAACACAGGTAAAGCCGTGGGCATTCACCAGTATACTAGATAAGAATAACAGCGTTTTCACATCAATACTTGTTCAAGAAATACAACAAAATATCTCCTTATGAATTTCATAAAGAAAGTGAACGATACTATTTTATTATCTCTTGTCTACTGCAGTACTGAAGATTTGACAAGATTATGATATGAACAGGTCACACGTAAATTGATAAAAATAATATTCAAACGTTCGAGAAATCTTAGATAGTAATTTGATGGCACATACTGAAGTCCGTTGTAGTTATAAGTGTAACAACAGGTGTTCTTTTGTAAAAAAGCTAGTGTGGCTTGGTGATAAATGCGTCGGCTTTTTGTTCTGTCGCACTCTGGTTCGATCCCAGCCCTAAGACAGTCGCTAATTAGTTTTGTCGTGTGTGAATTTGCACTCAGTGAAAGAAAATTGTGACCTGTATGTAAGTTTCACAAATTCAGATGTTTTTCACTCGTCTCGTTTCTGAGTTAATTCTGCGGGGAAGTCACGAGTCACGACCTTCAGCACTGAGTACTACAACACACTCGCAAATATTTAGCTCATAATAAGTATTGCAATAGTATTTATCCTACTCATGATATAATTTGTTTAAAAAAATCAAAAACCAACTTCAAATGTCACTAAAAAGGTAAAAAAATATTAATTTTTATTTTTACGACTTCAAAATTTAGAATTATGAGTAAAGAATCTATCAAATTATAAAAACTTACAATTCTATTGGTGGACTTATTGAAATCCGTAATATTTGGAGTCGGTGCCTTAATATATATATGTATGTTTATCTAAATTGAAAAATTTAAGCTCAATATTTTTTATGACTGGATATTTCCTGTTGGCCCATCACACTCGGTAAAACAACAGAACCGCTAGTACTCGAATAAAAATAACAGGAACACGGAACAAAAGTGAGCGAGGGTAGCGAGGCTTGCATGCATGCATCATATTTTAGGGATCCATACTAACCCAATCAACAACAAACTCAATGTTGAAATCAGCATTAGAATCGGCCTAGCTTTTTTAGTTTTAGGCACTATTAAATGTATGTATGAAGCACCCTTTAGTGAGTAATCTACGAATCACATGAATAAATTCATTTGCTAAACAAATCTTAGCCTATCAGAGAAAACCGCATCAAAATTGGGCTGATAATTTAGAAGATATAATGTATGCAGCAGCGCCCCCTGGCCCCTGGTGAGTAGTCATCGTAATACATAAATACATAGCTAGGAAGATGCACCAATAAAATCTCAACATATCACAGAAAACTGTATCTAAATCCGAAATAGTCGTTTTGGAAATTTAGGTATAATTGGTTTGCATAAACTTTATCAATTTTTTGGCTTATTGGTTTTCTCTCAAAAAGTACTGGAACGAATGAAAAAAATTATGGGACCGTTTCGGAAACAATCCCCTTCGCATAGAACAATATTTTTTGAAATCGGTTCATAAATAACTAACGGAGTAATCGCGTAACATACCCACAAAAAATCTTTCATAAGACTTGATAACCTCATTTTTTTTAAGTCTGTAAAACTAGTCTACACTCATAGGTATACAATGTAATTGTTTTAAAGTAAATATCAAAAGGAAATTTATTTGTTCTGCAATTTAAGTTTATCCTTGTTTTATCGTTATCCTGATTGTTGAGTGTGTTATGTGTAGTTGTTAAGTCACGTAACTAATGGAAAACTACAAACTTCCAAATCATTCGGTTCATTAAAAATTTACTTTGATTTTAGTTTGATTGATTAGGATCGTTCTACTTGTTTTTTTTAAACTTTTTTTAGGAACGATAAAAAAAAGTTAAATGTTTTTTTAACTTCTTTTTATTTATTTTTCAAATAAAAAAAAAAAAAAAAAAAATGGGTAAATATGGGTATATAAATGTACAGAAATCCTCTCATTCATAGGTACCTATAGACGACGTAGTTGAATATCTACTATCGCGACCAAACAATACTGGTGTATAAATATAAACCATCTGCTTAGATATCATTTAAATGAGCTAAGACGAATACAATGGCACTGTAAACAAGGGATTAGCAGACCTTTATAATCGTTGCAGTGACTTTATTTACAATTACCCTTGTAATTGAATGGGTTTGCTCAGTGCGCCCGGACCTCCCATGCAAGATAAATTGGCCATAATTATTTGTTAATATACTGGAGACAAGATTATAATTCTTCTTCTTGGCGAATAAGAGTGGCTAACACTGGTGTCGAGAGTTTATAAAGCCGCCCAAGAGGCTCCAACATGGCTTAACGACTGCCGTACTAGACAAACAGCCGGGAGAATGACCCACGGAAGCACCAAAAAATGAATTCTACTTTTCGGCCACCCATCCAAAGACTGACCGCGCGACCTTTGGTTAACGTTGGTAATCGCATGCAATTGCCGCCGCTAGCTGAGCTACGGGCGCTTCTAACATTATTATAATAACAAAACTATTATTATGATTTTACAGGGTCTCTAAACATTTTTATTGGTAGATAGATAGGTATGTACTACAAATACTACATGAAATTGGTACCTACTTGCTTTATTTTTGAATTCGTTTTCCAACTATATTTTTAATTGACGTTAAATTAAATTATTAATGCGTCAAATTCGTATATTAAGAACACATAAATGATATTCCAACATGTCTTTCCATTGTCTCACTCAAACGTTGGTCACTCCGCTGTGCTCAGTGAATCTCTACAGCATGCGTGGATATTGCTCACAGCAGCGTTCAAGTGGAAAACTATTCGCCACTCCACAACTGTCTCGTGGTGTACAGGCACAATATTACCATGCTGCTGGGGTAGTGGTCATCAACTGGTTCTTGAGATACGGGGCTTTAGGTGTACAGTTCTGAAAAACTACTCATATGCAGATATATGTACTTGTACTTGTTTTCAGGCCGTTGTTTTTACGGTTTAATCTTTTACACAATGACAAGATTAGTTTAAGAAAATATTGAATAATCAGATAATGCTTAGGTTACACACTTAGCTAAAGACTTTTTTAAGATAATTGAACTTATAGATGGAGTACAGGCTTGATGGGGACTGATAAACAAACTTACTTAGTTTACATATGAATGTCTAAATTGTAAACGTATCTTAACCTTTTCCCCCGAAGCACGCCACCCAGTTAGACAATCAACGAGCTTACGAGGTCATTAACAATTTTAACGACTCCTCCATACATACCACACCACACTCATATAACGTGGCAAGTCTCGACTCCAGTGTCCTTTCGCCTTTTCTCTCACTCAAAAGAAATGTGTAAACGACCGTGGCATACACAATGTGCATGCGGATTCATTATTGAACCAATATAGCTTTTAATACAGTAACAATAAAACTGGAGTTAGTGTTGTAACGTGGGTTAAGTTGTAACCTTTCTCAGTTAAGTAGTTGAACCGGCGCAGCACGTTCACGCCACGCACCGCAGTCACCAAGCGACCGGCGCGGGGAGAGCACGTCTCTCGATCTTAACAACATTATCTAAATCCCACAAACAACAACATTAACCGGACTAGTGTGTAAACAATACAAATTCTTGTGATAATTACTCCACGCGAGTACTGAGTGACGATAGTGATACACGTACAACTTGCCGGGAGGATTTTATTTTTACTCGTAAGTTTTGTAGTTATACTTAGATATCGATTTTTCTCCTGCAGCAAGGACTTTTCTCGAACTTTATCGGGGATGAGCATCTTTTTTACAGAAACTATCTACCTATATGCACTAAACTATATCACAACCGTAATCTGATTAGTAATAAAGTTGACAGGGTGAAAAGAATGGCGGGTCGCCATTCCGTTAGTCATGTGTTCATTTGAACTCCCGTACGGCCGTTTCTTGGCGCTCAGTTTCTATTCCGTACATGAATATTTATAATATCCGATGATTCCTCGAACGCTCCAGCGAGCCGTGTTTGTATTATCATATCAACCGCGATGACTAACGTGCGGTCTATGTTTGCGGTCTGTTTACCTATTTACGCCGGGATACTATTCGTATCAATTACAATGTAAATTGTATGTCAGCTGCTAGTATTACCTTTATTTGTTTCCTTGATTACCCTTTGAGTTGATTGAGTCTAGTTTACTGTAGCTTAATCTATGACGTATGTAATTTGAGTTGTAAATTCTATTATCTATAACTACCGTCATTCAGCTATCTGTATCAAACTAAAAAGCACAGTAAGTATACAGACTAAAGCTGTCTGTTTAATGTGTCAGTTTTAAAACTGACACATTTTGACAATACTGTAGCCTGCAACACAGGATCTTTGGGATAGCCAGTGCAGGGTTAATTAAATTTTATCAACATACAGCTCCTAACAAACCTAAACACAATTTGCCTTTTTAATCGCTCTCATATTAAGTGGCTCATTTACGGCAGTAAGTATGTAGATTTGTTGAAACCATGACATCATGTTTACGTTAAATGATAAGAACCATCTTTCTACATACCAGATACCAGTTGAATTTACTAAATTGCGAAAGAGTTTCAGCAGATGAACCACTTTGTAGCGCATTAGCTTAGTTGACCCTAACGAAAAATTTTCGACTACCTAGTTTTTTTTGTATGTACGAACTTATTGCAAAAAAATGGTAGTAAGTAAGTAAAAGAAATTTGTTCAAAAGACAAGAAGTGAAGAAATTAAAGAATGTTTGGTAGGTTAGAACAAACGTAAAATTCACTGTAACATATTATACCTATATAAATACTTTCGTACATACATATAATGTGCATTGTGCATGTGGAAAATTTTAAAGATCATTCCAAAAAAGCTATAAAACAAAATGTTCAAGCAAAGAAAAAATGAAAATTATGCATTATGTACGTTACGAGCATGTTCATCAGAAAAAACCTCTTTTCAGGTTTTTAAACCTGTAAAATTTCCACCCGTCAGTCAATACAACGGTAACTGCTTGAAATGATCCCAGCACGATATGTAACCAACTGTACAGTTGCTAAATATTTAAAATGCATGAATCATCTTTACCTAGACTATTGTATAGACTTGACAAGACCTAGTTTCTATTTACTAAGGTTAAGAAGCCTTGAGGACAAAAAAATGTGTGTTCTTGTCTCAGTTCTCAGTATCGTGTACATAATTATTAGGCGTGAACAAGCTAGACAATTATTGATTTGAAATCATTTGAAATAGTTTTACTCAAAAATTCTATTATAATCAAAAGAAAATTAGAAATCTATGTGATAACAAGACTCTGATGTGTGTGTATTATAAATTAGAACGTAAACTAATATCAGTGTAAAAAATATCTAAGCTAAATTATGACAAAATGAAAAAGTCTAAAAAAAAAAAAAAACTCTTTAAGTCGAAATTTCTCATGACTGAGGGTCGTGCCTCTCCGCAGAATTAATACGTTAGGGAAGTTCTCTTGGGCGGATACGTTTCATAAACTACAAAATAACAGTAAGAATAGGAAGAAAATTGATATAAGTACAACCTTCTGAAACAAATCTTCAACTCATTTCTCTATAAACAGCATCAGATTCTCTATGAGCATCATCTTTCTCTACTGTCATAAATTGCATACAATAGTTTAAAAGCCTCTGATAACAATACATAATTTTTCATATCCAATATCTTATAAATGCTGTTTAAGTATTGTAAAATATCGAACAAAGCTGACACAAGTGATGTTTACAATAACGTTTGACTTGACATATGTTTTGATACAGCTAAGTTGAGCTGGTATCGCCTATTGTTATAATTTCCCTATTATTATCGATTTTCTTTTCACCGATGGAAAACATTTTGCTTTCGTTTTCTGTACATCTATTGTTTAAGTTTGCGCCCATTCAAAGCTATCTTTCGACGTCTTGGTCGAGAATCTCGTTGTAGTAGTAAGTAGAGATAGGATAAATTTATAACAACTTATGAAAAACTACATTTAGGTACACAATTAAAATAAAATATGGTAATTATTCTTTTTTGATATATTGAACCGTTTTCGCAGCACACGCAACGGAAGCCCTCAAAGATGAATATTTTTCCCCGTTTATTTTCACATTTTCCATCGTTTCTTCGCTCATATTAGTTGCAGCGTGGTGTTATATAGCCTTAAGCCTTCCTCGATAAATGGTCTACCCAACACAAAAAGAATTTTTCTTTTCGCACCAGTAGTTCCTGAGATTAGCGCGTTCAAACAAACAAACAAACAAATAAACTCTTCAGCTTTATAATATTAGTGTACCTATAGAGCCAAGTTGTCAAACCATAACATTACAAACTCTAGATTTTTTTTTAATACTGTACTATATTGATACGTATAAATGTTTTGCGTCATTTAATTTACAATTCGCCGATAAAAGCAGGTCGACTCAGTCATTAGGTATTTCGTAATTCAATAACTGTCGTTCAGGAAAACAAACAATCAAGGCAATTATTGCAACATTTGAAATGCGAGAATACGACCATTCTTTAAATAGACATTGTGTTGAATTTACCTACTTATGTACATACTCATCAGCAGAACAATTTTTAATTTATTGAACACTTAATTTCAAAATAAAGAAAGGTAAATTAGTAAACTACGCATTAGTGATTTCATGGAAGAAGTTTTTAAAAACTTTGATGAACTTATTGGCTGAAATTATAATAAATAAATCACACAAATTATACAGTTCCCGTCTGGCAATCAATTTGTTGAAATGCTTATGTAATGAATATATATTTTATTTTACATGAATTCTAGGTATATAGCTACTAGTTTATTACTAGGCATTAGATATATTATGTTTAATATATATTTGAAATGCGTTGTTAAGTTACAAAATTGAAAATCACATAAATTGAGTCCATCGAGTGAAGTCATCACATCACAATACAGTTGCTCAAAGCAGGAAAAGTTGTGGAACATTTCTATACAGGTTTATTTATGTATTGCTTCATTCCTAGGCAAAGCAAAATTCATAAGAATCCTTTTGCAGAACTGTTCCTTGTATTAAGAGCATAAACAAGTTTCTTCGCTGCAACAAAATAATAATAATACAAAAGAATTGTGTGACAAAAATGCAATAAATGTAAAAAAGGAAGTTTTATAATAATTAGTGGTCTTAGACAGTCTATCAGTTCTTATATATTGTACGATAACAATTTATACCAAATCCTACTCACTGAATTAATAAAAAAAGCAAATAGATCTTGATATGTTTTGGACATAGAAAACAAAACACGGAATCAAAACATACAACAATTATTCTAAATTTAGTGTCCCAAATAGGGGTCTTATAGAATCTATCCTAACCCTGTATTAGTAGGTATATTGTGATGGCTTCACTTCACAGCTCGTTTTAGGTTTAGTAACAGTAAGTACGGATGTATCTGACTCATAAAGTATGTGTTGGTGGCCGACGAACTTTGCAACAAGAATCGAGCGTGACTGATCATTGTGTCTTCAATAAGAAGAAGAAAGAAATATTATTGATTTGAAGTAAACCGATACAAAATTATTTCTAACGGTGCTGTCAGGAAAGAGGATCATTAAAGCTCTACAATTAGTGATAAATGTGTGTGTGTTATTTGTGTAATACACATATTTAACTACATCGTACAAAACAAAGTCGACTCGTCCCCTTATATGCTTAGATTTTAAAAACTACGCGAGAGATTTTGTTGTGGTTTTTGCAAAAAGAAGAGTGTTTCAAGAGGAAGGTTGTTATACCTACGTATGTATAAATATTATGCATAGGTGACCGTGAGGAGCCGGGCTGGATCGCTAGTTTTCTTTCTTTCTTAATATAATATCCATTCTATATTATTTTAGACGTACGTACTTGTAGTTATACACTGATTTATTTGTATTTGTTTCACAAGTTTTCTGTTGCCTTTTTTGTACATTGATTAGTGTGCTGTAGACATACAATTCGCAAGAATAGATTATAATAGACAGCTGCTTACTTTCGAAATTGTCAGCGACATTTGTAGAAAACCAATATCTTGGAAAGCTGTGATGGATTAATGACGAGAGATTCGGTACCATAAAACTCGTCTCGGGATCAAGGTTACAATACATTCCAACGTTGATTCCAAAATTTAAACAAAACACACATAACTATAGCTTTTATAAATACATAGTTGTTTTATAATTAATCATCGCGTTGGTATTTTAACTCATTGTTATTAACCAATAACAGCTTTTGGGCTTAAAAACTTTAAAAAGTCGTTAAGCATTATGATATCTAGAGATTAGAGATAAAGCATTAAACAAGGGTTGTATGCAAATTTATATGCAAAAATTTATCCTTATTACTAGTTTCTTTTCAAACAGATGTGTTAGCTCTATTTACAATAATAATTATAAAAAAACAATAAGTACACTTTGCCTTTGACTGTACATTAGTAAAGGCTATAATTATTTTAACTTATAGTTATTTTAACTGTATATGTGATCTATTGGCAAGGATCACGGTCCCAGTATGTACCACTACAATATGCCGAGCATCTGCCGTCTTAACACAATGGCTTGTAAACTGCACGCGGATCGGGCGCGAGCATACAATAGGCAGAATGTGATGTGCATAGTGGGCATAACTCACGGGTATTGAGTGGGACATGTGTGTTTGGAGAATTATTGACAAGACAAGAAGTATTTGAACAAGAAATGACTAGAACCTATAAAAAATCGTATGCCTAGAATATCAATACCTACATAGTAAAAAAATATATAAATTATACAAGTTTTCAGCAGTCTCCAAAGCACTCACGCAGTGTCGTGTTCCTCTTGACTTGTTTTTAAATCATAGCATATTTTCAGCTCCCAAAAAAAACAGTTATGAAGTTTTATAGGTACCTATGTTAGTGATTTTATGTCAGGTCATTCAGCAAGCCTAGGCTAAGTCCGACCTGGATAATCAAAGCCGCGAGAGTTAGTGTTTCGGTGCAATATTTAACATTTGGATTGAGGACAAGCTCAGCGTTTCGTTCTAAATCGAACAGGTTTTTTCCACAAATCGAAGGTAAACCTTTGCAACAGAACCGTTTATTTCGGCGCTTATTGCGAGATAGAGCGAAATAAACAGAAATGGAAATAGTAATTGAAACCGTTCGATACGGTCGATTTAAAATATTTGCCAAGTATTTAACACAGAAATTTAACTAACTGTATAATAATAAATAAATTATGTTCACATATTCTGTAATGCCTAAAATAGGTCCATGTGAATGTTTATAAAACGTGCTTTTCATGTTTGTGTAGAGCAGCTAGGTAAGAATTCAAAGAATGTAACGGTTTATGATAATAACAATATTGCCGTGACGTACATATGTACAGACATTATAGATGTACACACATGCATACTTTTCTAATATATTTTTTTTCTCTGTGGGTTAGTATCATTCATTATTGGTTTTTGCGTAGAAGGTACAAGACAAATTAATTCTGCCCTCTTGCTTCATATTGTGATCAAAATGTCAGATATTTTTCGGCACATTACCTTTTTTTTATTGTTTTCTATCTACAATCAGTATAACTATAATCAGATGTGGTCTGTGCAATTGTTGTTGTAAAGTGTGCACTCCATTAAATGCATCTCCTTATATTAAATTGTCTGGTGGAGCCCAATGTCAGTCGCTGGCTACCACAAAAAAAACGATGTTCATATTTACAAAATCCAAGTTACAACCACCTTACTCGTAGTCTAATGATCTAAGACTACTTTCTAATGTATCGTCGAATGTATAATGAGTTTTTTGTCATGTTACTAAAAGAGTGACCTAAATGACCATGTAGGTACAGTTACGAGCTTCCATTCTATAATACAACCTGATATAAAAAGCTTATTCATTGTATGTAATACTATTTTGTATAAAACCTGTTTGGAGAACCGCAGATCACGACCGCTGCCAATTGGGCTAGGAAATAGTTATACTCGTATTTATAGACTTTTCTTGTTAATGGTACTTTGTTGATCCTAAATTGTTCGGTGACAAGTAAACAATTAAATGTGTGAATGCGTGTGTGTTTATAAAAAATCAGCAACGAGCAACGTACTTACAATAAATAAAATAAATATTCCAGGACATTGCACATAGCATCATCTAGCCATAATACAAACCGATCATGTGAGAAACGCAACTCTACCCAGATTGTCTTACAGATGCCATATAATATGTAGACTTAAAATTCTTTAGCACAAAAATACCAACAATATGTATGTTTCGCAAGAACATTTCTCCCGATATATTCTGTTTACAGATGCATTATAGTTCGCAATCCATCTTGTAGAGTAATGTCGGTCAGATATTGATGCGTATTGCTACACATCGTGAAGCGGCGATGAATATAGCTCACTCTACTGAATATTATTCTGAGGAGGCCCAGAAATAGGGCTGCATGCTACAATGGTTTGGTTAGGTAAACTGATCGGACTGTAAGTGCTCCATTTTTGGATGTTTTTTGTTGATAAAAATAAGAGTTTTAGTGTATACCAAAGTTATCAAATACGTCTTTAGTTTTCCAAAATTAGTATTTATAAAATTAGTATTCATTTACTTAATGAGCAGAAGTTGGTTTTACACTGAAGCCACAATGTATCAACATTGTGGCTTCAGTGTAAAACCAACTAAACTGAGTTTTCACTATCAAGTGTAAAAACAAATTCGAGAAACAATACTACATTATGTAGTTACATAGACAAAAAGATTTAATTTCATAGACACAACGTTAAAATAGTGCTGTCATAGTCAGCCCTAGTGTATGCTATTGTTATCAAATTATGGGTACTTGATACAATCCCCTCCAAATTGTATCGGCTCTAATAAGGAAGTAACAATGACGTGCCAACACTTTTTATGTTCACCGACACGACTGTATTATACTAGTACTTGTATTATGTATTCTGTGCTACTACTTACTGAGCAACAATCAAACTACAAATGTATGTTTAAAACTATACTGCAATGAGTAAAAATAATAACTTGATTTGTAAAGTTTATTGGATTTCAAGACTATGCTGCATTAAAATAAAATTATTTTGAAACGTGATCGCAAGTACCTAGGTACTACAGTTAAAATAGATAATTAGGTATACTTACAATAAAGTAGCACTCCAAAAATTTATAACAATTTTACTTATGGTGCTGATAAGTATCTGTTTAAAATAATAGTCATCATGATACGGAGTCTAAACGGTTATTGCAAATACAATCTATATTACAATCTCTTGCAGCAAACGTTAAAACATTTGGTCATAAAAATATCCAACCAAATCGAAACACTCGGCAAATATTGTTAACTCTGTTACATTGTATTAACAACGCTTCAGTAAGCCGAGCTTTACAGTAAATTCCAGTGTTGGCGAGGGCGGTTTCCATGGCAACGGTTGTGCGGGCGGATGCCAAGCTATTTCTAGCGCCTTTGATGGTCCCTGGGCCGTGGGCGCCGTGGGCAGCATGTTGCAACGTGGCATGGACAATTGGCTCAACAGGTCAGCCAACAACATTGGGGACAGGTAAACATAGAAAATGCGGCTTGACTACTGGGCTACAATAATCGGGCAAAGGATTGAATTACATTACTTAAATCTGTGCTTATAAATGATTCAATTCAATAACAAGACAAGGAATATTGAATGAGGGATCTGGACCCCATGGTATTATCGCTAAATTGCTAAAGTTTGTTCTTTGATTGCCTACGTTTTTAAAATAATTGCAAAGTAACTTATATTAAAATTTTAAGCTAACTAAAAGTAATACTATTGCCATCACTTATACACAATCAAAATTATTTTGGGTGCCATTTTATAAAAAAAGCTTCAAGTTTTTTGATAGTCATGTGATTTATTTCTTTTGTATTAGTTTTTATTAAAATAAAAAAGTTACTCTACAAAGTTTACAGTTATAAACTCACTATCTCGCTTATTAAAATCCACTTTAAGCAATTCATTTAAGTACAGTACTTGAAATAAAGTGCTGTTTAGAACAATACAATACCGTGGGATTGCAAAGATAACTCTATGATCCTATGAACAGTATAACTGTGTGAACTTTTCTTTAGTGTAACAACCTCACTAGTCACTTTTGTTAACGGACACAGCAACATATAACTAAACCTACAAATCATATATTATAACATAAAACAAACTACTGACATCATGTATATGATGTATTTACGGACTTGAAAAAAAACAACATGTAAGTTTGTACAAAATACATAATACGCATAATATTGCGAAATTAATATTAATATAATATTACGCATAATTATACTTATACTCCCTTTCGATATTTCCAGGTTATTTTTGGTTTTGATTATTCGATATGGTTGGTCTGTTTTTGAAGTATTCATGAAAGTTACTTCAATTTTGTATCGGTCTTTACGTACTCCGTTTATAATAAGCCTGCTACAGAAATAGAATAGATTGTTGGCTATGATTCATACTTTGTTTATTAGACGGTGCGGCGTTCTCTAGACTCTAAATTCTCAGTAACATGTCCAACTATACAAACATCCTTAATGTCCTTCTTATGAGAAGTCTCTAATTCATAGTTTCCTACAACAAACTCTACTGAAAAGGTCTTAAAAAAGCATAACATACTTGAAAAAAAATTACATTCAAATATAAAATAAAAATTAAAAAACAATTAAAATTAAATCTTCTCTTGTGACTAGTAGCCAACTCTAATGTCTAGAATTTTTACAGTCGCCCTAAGGGCCTCTGATTTAGCTTAATTTACTGAGCTATCCTAAATGATATACTGACAGTACATTAGTTATTGCCTAATGGCAATAACCAATGTACTGTCAGTATATATGACCTCATCATGACGTCAGGCAGTTTGCCAAAACTTTTTTCTGACCATAATGGACTGCTATTAAGCACATCCTCAACAAACTTGTGTTTCTCCGTTTTTATAGCAGATTAATACCAAAAAGTATCTGTTACGAATAGTAGTATCCTTGTTTTCGTAACGTAGTATTTCTATAGGTATTTGGGTATGGGCGTTTTCGATCCTAATATGTGATCAAGGAATTATGCAATGATATAGATATGTAATGGTCGTGTCTGATTCATGAATGGAGTAACTATCTAGGCAGTAGGATATATAATCTCATCTTTAGATTACAAACAAGCAAATATCATCTACATAGGTTGTATGAAGGTACTTAGTTACAAAATATAAATAGGAATTTTATTTCACTCCTTATTTCATTAAGCGACTTTTTTAAAGAACCTACTAGTTCGAATTTTTATTTAATACAATTTTGTTTCATTTCTTTTTTTTTAACAAGTAATGGTTTTGTACTTGACCGATATTCGCCTGATGGTAAGCAATCACTACGGTCTAGGATGGAGCGTGCTTACCCAGTAAGAATCGTATTCGAATAGAAGATTTAATTTCTATGAATAAATACATATATTAGCAGTGAGGAATTTAGCAGCGAATGCAAGAAATATAACGTGTTATTGACAATCTGCGGACTGTATCTTGCTTGACCTTTCCAGCACTATTTCAAGAGAATGAATAATGCAAGCTCCTGCGTCACTCGCCAGATAAAATTAGATAACAATATGAAATAGACAATGAATTAATACCTAGGCTAAGTATTTTATGAATAGAGATGAATGTTAGGTATTTAAAATATCAACTTGTTTATGCCTACTATTCTCTTCCTTGAAGCATTCTTTAAGTGTACAATTATTCAATTTAAAATGAATGAAGAAATATTTTGTTTATAAACTAACTTCTCTTTAGTAATGAGTTAACAATCCTAAATAATAATATGTATAATATGTGTACTACTATGTCTCTTTAGTAATGAGTTAATATGTATACTAGGTATAATATTTTTTGTGATAATCCAAGGCCCATATCTTTGAAACAACAATTATTTTATCAATTGCAATAATTCTGAATATACAGTGAGCTTGGTATGTACCCTCTTTAACAAGCCTAAGTTAGTTACAAAACAGGAACAGTGTACGAAAACTTCACAAGCTTATCCCATAAAACCTAAAACTAAAGTAAAAATACAACGGGAGATTTTATCTCTCAGCTCCATTGAAGAATAACAAAAAGATTGGTTTAACACCAAAAGATGTTTGGCCAAGCGTTATCTAACACAAACTATTGCCTCAGATTAAGGGCAGAGGAGATAATAGAGAACCTCTCACGGCCGAGTTTCACAACATAACTACTCTATACTTAGAACGGGATTTCAATCTGTTACTTTAGAAAAATCGTTTGTTCTGCCCATTGAACTTGTGAAAACCTTGCGCTTATGAAATATAATCATCCAGCTACAGATTTATTAGAATACCTTTTTTGTAACGAATCATTCATCCTTAGGTGTATTGATACAGATAGTAAATATTAAAGTTACATATAATAAGTAAAACTGGTTCTTTGGCAGGATGTTTTTGTATGTAATTTATATGTTTTAACTGAAAAACTGAACTAAACTGACATTTCCTTGTCTTTGGAAACGACATCGGCTTAATGGATATTGTCGTCATCCAGTTCCATAATCCAACCTAGTTACTTTACTCTATCCGAACATTCCGAACTAATCTACGTTTTGATTATGATCGATTTTAAAATGCACATGACATATAGCTAGATATACAGCTGTGTATTGTCTACGATTAGCCGCATCCGACAGTCTTTATAGCTCGTTTTACATATAAAGCGGAACATTCAGGGCCGACACGAAATGGTAAGGCTGCATATACCTGCATAATTTACTTGCAAATTTGCCTTTTGCTTTTGCGATCCAGATGCATAACACTTTAATAAATAGGTAATGTCAAATGCACTTAAGATCCGTCTAGGATTTGTATTTAATTTATCTGTAAGACAAAAAATGCGTGGCTAATCCCGCCTAGAATTTTCTCATATATCAATGATACCATGAACATAGAAGAAAGTATGAGTATACATTAAAAGACAAACACTCCACATGCTTCAAATTTTGTAAGCCTCGAACCCTTTCACTATTGATGTGCTATTTTCTTTTAAACAAATAAATATAATCTACCTACAACTTGACTATAGACTGTGAAATCAATCGCCCTTCAAAAGGGATTCAAAATAACCATTTTTCTATACTACAGTAAAGTTTATCAGATTGGCTCTGATAGGCTGCTTACTGATCATTTACTTTCAATCACCCGCATGTTACAGCGCAAGATCGATCGCTCTGCCTGCGCATGCGACGGACTACGAACAGGTTTAACTTGAAAATCAATACATTTTGTTGAAGTTAGTAACAAACAATAATGTTGAAAGAAGACACTGATCTTTTCTTCATTTTACGAAAGCAACATATAAGAGATCGCACCAAGATATCTATAGGCTTTTTGTAAAGTTATTTCAGTTGCTTCTAATGTTATTGTAGATGTTCTTATTATTGCTCAGTTTAATTATCTCTATATTCATTAAGATAATGTTATGTATATGAATACTGTTTCAAGTATAATTAACCACTTTAAACAAACAAAATAATGATAATGTCACTCTCGGGACTAAAGCGGGTGCAGAGAGAATAATAATATCTTGATAATTATGAGTTAATTTTTATTAAGTGCTAAACCTGCACTATGGTTGTATTAAATTAAACTTTTTATTGGAAAATGAGCGAAAATAATCACGACCGGCAGGATTCGAACCTGCCGGTGCAAGTGGCGCCATCAGCCGCTCAGTCTGAAGTGTATGGAAATGAGTGTGGATTTTCGCGCCTGGCAGTTAGTAGACCGTAGCCTAGTGGTTAAGGCGTTCGGGACGGTAATCCGAAATACGCAGGTTCGAATCCTGCCGGTCGTGATTATTTTCGCTCATTTTCCAATAAAAAGTTTAATTTAATATCTTGATAAATAGCATGACTCAAACTGTAGGGAAACACTCGTTTAAATTAATGAACTCCAATTAAGATACAGTTGGAACTTTACTGAGATAAAAGTCTATTTCAAAGTAATTTCAAAAGTCTAAACTTCGTTTCGATAAGCTCATTTAAATTTAGTAATTAAATACCTTCAACGTGATAAGGCATAACGACATATTTACGTATTCATATCGTAAATGCATTAAAGATAGTAAATCTTTTCGAAGAGCCTATGTGTTTTGTTTTTATTCATGAAAATGATTAAAAATAACCAAGTTAAAGAATCAATTCAGATAAAGTTTAAAACAATTCGTTCAAACCACATATCAACCGTTTAGCGGTTTGTTCTCTTCGAATTTTAGGAAGAATTACGATAGTTTACAAGTGGACAAAAGCCCTATCTGCAACATGTGCAAACCATCAGAAAACGCGAATTTATGTAAAAAAATGAAACTCTCGTTTTAAATGCAATAATTTACCATCTTTCGGGACGTTCACACACATATATAACTGTTTATCTCGCTATGTTTACTTAAATCACTTATAAAGAATGTCTGAAAGTATCCTCCGAGCTCGTCATTGTGAGAGGTCGCAGCGGGAGATAACTTCTCTCGGAATAGATGCGTCTGTGTCGGCGGAGTTAGTTGCGGCGCCACTCTGAACCCTGACTCATATGGATGTATGACATGTTTGTACTTTGACTTTGGAAGTCAAATCGAAACTTATTTTTTACCTACTTTACAAATGGGAAGGTTCTCAGTTTGACTGAAGTAAAGTAAGTAATAGTAATATGTGTTTTAGTGTCACAATTTAAAAAATGTATTTTTACTTGACTGTTAATTGTTGTGCATCTGAGTTAAATGTAGATTGAAGCGATACCCGCACATGTGACTAATCAGCCTGGCAAATAATATTACTACTTATAAGTTATCAAGTGCTAAACCCGGTAAAGTAACTGTTAAGTTTGGGAATACTATTACTCTTTTAAAAAAGGAGATTCTGTGTTTATCGTGCTATATATATATATATACCTATCTTAAATGATTAACTCTCTAAATGAATGTCTCTCATAAGTTTCAAGTCAGATTATAAATATAAACAACATCAGTCAGCCCCATACCATAATACATCTAAAGCTAGTTCTGTGTGTGTCTCATCTATAATGTGAATCGGATGCCATTAATATAAAGCTCTGATTGATTACTTGCCTAGGGCGAAATTATTGATATTTCATCCTATACCTATTAAAAATATATTATATACATGACATGGCTTCGAATATGATGGTTTCCAGTACCTACTCATAGATGCCATATGCTCATGGATAATAATGTATTCATTAATGGCACCCAGCAGTGATATCTTGGTAATATCTGAATATGAAGTAGTCTATTTGATTATAGGTGTGATTTATACCCATATAAATATATAGTATAAAAATATAAATATTTCGGGACATTGTACACAGCGCCATCTAGCCCCACACTAAGCAAACGCTTGTGTCGTGAGTACTAGATAACGGATATAATACTTTTATACTTTTCTTTTTGTAAATACTTACTTATTATACATACAAACAACCAGACTCAACACAAGTAATTATACATTTTTAAAATGCATAAATACTTGTGTCAGGCGGGAATAGAACCCGCAACCCCTAGATTAGAAGGCTTATATAAAACTTAATTATTATCAAAAACAACACGCGAAATTACACGTGTGTGAAAACCATATTGGTTACATATTTATATCAAACTTTGTTTTAAATCGTCTCAAAATTGCATTAAAATCTGCTGGAAGAATCTCATAGGAACATCTATACCTACTTATACAATTAATAGCAAATAACTATTCGACCTTTTCTAGTTAAAGTGTTACAATCCAAAACAATACTCTCTATTTGGTTTGAACACTTGTTCAAACCAAGTAGAGAGTTTATTTTATTATAATTATTATTTAGCAAGCTGCAGTATGTACGTAGGTACCTATGCGCATACGTCTTTGCTTGCATTGACGTCACCACTATTATTCTCTTGAAGGATAGTGTCACTGTGAAGATAACTGTTGAACTTTACAGTATCAAGGAGAAGAAATTATGTAACTTTGATGTCTTTCTCCTCTGTTTATTTTAGATTTATATGTATATTTTTATGAGATACATGAAACAATACTGCTCGTACTAAAAACAGTCAATTTTCTCAATATATTCCATTCTGATATTTATAAAAAATGCATTTGTAAATTGGCAAAATAACACGAAAAATAATAGAAATAATAATATAGGAATGAGGTAAATAAAATAAGAAAATAAATCATATCGAAAGAAGGCCACTGGCTACTATCTAATAGTTTATGACGACACTATTTGTCAACGCTATCGATTTTAAAATCGAAACGAAACTGCTAATTGTGTTATATTATGTAACTGAATTGGCAACAATGATGTTGAGAAAATGTGTGAATGTTTGAATAAATATATTATAGATTTTGCAGATAATATGGTATTTTGTAATGAAATATGTTGGCGTCAATTTCTTATTCGTGCTGGCTTATTGATCTCTTTGGATTAAATACATGCGTACAATATGCAATTATCTAGTACTTTTTCGTAACAATATATACTTTTTTTATTTTTTATATACATTAAACGATTAATTTTAAATATATATCAACGTCGTAAAATAAAATCAGCTTGCTTTTTACAGTATTTTGTAGTTTTCTGTTTGTAGTTGGCGTGAACAAAACACCTCGTGCCAGGCTTAAGGCTAAAAACCTTACTTAAAAATACAATAAAACCTTTTATGGCCGATAAAAATAACAAACTATCCATTAAAATGAAATGTTTCTGTGATTTAGAAGACGTTAAAAATTACAAGACAGGATATAAAACGAAACTAACTATATACTACATATGTAAGTACATATAGTTGTGTGTCTAAGTAACTGCGACTTAGGTACCAAACTCGTGCTACATCCTGGCATGGTATGTCTTATTGATATTATTATTTAAACCTAATAAAAACTTGTAATTACATAAAATTTATTTTTTACAATATAAGAGTGCGTTGTATCGCCTACCGGACTACATTCAATTTCTTTTAAACAATATATGTCAGTTCAATTAAGTGTAAGTGTAACTTAGTTGGACAGTGCATCGGGCCATGTTTACGTTATCATTACGACCTACAACTTATTATGTAGACAGACCATACCACAGATAAGACTTCCAATAAAGTTAACGACAGGGTATAACCGCATTGTCATTAAGAGGCTCGATATCCGATCCACTTTCCCGAGTGCAGTGCAGGTTAGGTAAGAGTTACTGCATTCACTTTCACTGCCCATTCTTAACTCAACAATCGAGCCCTTTCTTGATTATTTTCGATATTTTGGAGTTTTTTTATACTATGACAACATTAATGGATCTATTTATCAAACTTTTACACGATTTATCTCCAATAGTAACCGTCTTTGTAATTTATTACAAACGACGGAAAGAAAGAGACGGTAAACATGTAAAATTAACCAAAGACAAGGAAAAAAATACTGTTACTATGTAAAACACAAGATTACAATGCATGATAGATAAAAATGCGATAAATTTTCGTTACACATCTTATAATACAAAGGCACTCATGTTATAAGTGTATTAAATGATCAGCTTATTTTCCGTGGTAGCTACAAGTATACATAACATAAATGATTCAATGATACCTACAAAAGTATCACTTACTTTTCGAACCATTCTAATCTCAATATATTTGGTTAGCAACAGTAAACATTCTAGCTACTATCTTGCAGGATAACCGCTTCATAAAGCAAACACAATAATTGTCATGGTCTCTTATATGTTCATAGTCTACTGAACTTCCGTATAGATAAACATAACAGAGACATGCGCGTAGATTATAAAATGTATTATTAACGTACGATCCTTATATCTGATCTTATATTTGGTTTCTATAGTTAAAGTAAAAATCTTAGTACGTACATACATATGTATAAGTATACGAGTAAATCACGCACCGGCCATTCTTTTCAGTATAACAGATCATGATCTTGTCTTACTTTATCAATAAGTACTTAAGAAAATTTTAGATTAGTTGTCTCTGTTCTGTTTCTAAAGGAAAAGGTTGATTTGTGCCGCAAAAAATATACAGCACATATGTAACGCCTAAATATGTACAAATCATCTGAGAATATGGTATCTGCTTTGCACAGATTTATCGCAAAGATGATCTTGTTTGTTTCTACAAATTTTCCGTGACCGCGAATTTTTTTTTTTTCTTGATTGATGTGTAAATATGTAATGACCTCCAAGGTCATCAATAAATCTGCGAAACTGGTAAAATATGCCAACTTTAAAGGTCAAGTAGCCGCCGGCGGTAAATCAAACGAGCTAGAAATTGTACAATAATGTCCAGTTTCACTTCAAACATACACGTGTATGACTTTTACCTATTTATTATAATAAGCCATCTAGCACCTAGTGCTGGGGCAATTATTATTTTCTAGTCCAACATATCTCACTTTCTCGCCTATAAGACAGGTTTACTTACAGACGGCAGGACAGAAAACACAACATTATTCCATTACATTCGATTCGATTCCAACTCAGAAATAGAAAATTTAATCTGTAACTCAAAGCTAATGCATGTCACACGTCAGCCTAGAAAGGGGTTTGTATATCCGTTACACGGCATGCTATCTGGAGACTTAGTCCATTAAATTGAAAGGCTTTAGTGCTCTAAAGGTAAAATTGCATAGACCGTATCCTTGCGAAACAATCACAACGCCTAGACAATATAAACCAAAAGCCTTTTTTCAATGGCGTGACGAACAAATCATAATGACTTCTCAGTAAGGCCAATACGGTAATTAACCGGCAAACAGTTCATTACTGCTCACGCCATTAGCATGCTAATCGGTATTCAAACAAATTGAATACAAATCAATAAAATGTTTCCTACATCGTTAGCGAATGATGTTTTGTTTTGTTGCAGTTTCGGGGGCATGTTGCGGGCGCTATCGGTCCCCAGCCACGGCCGTGATCGAGTGACGCGATACGAGATACATCTTAGATTATCTCGACAGTAATCCTTCGTGGTTTAAATATCGGCGAGGAGAGAGTGGAGTGATCGGACGCGTTCGATCGGGGCTCTAGCGAACACCGGGAGCCTCTAGTGCTGGTCTAGTACCTCTGGTGCTGGTCTAGTGTCCCTAGTGTCGGTGGAAGTTGCAAAGCCATGGCCAGCACAGGCAGTGAGATGTGGTTGCAGTGGTTCGCGTGCTGCTACCAGCCAGCGGCACAGGCGCAGCGCACGCGGCGGCGGATAGACCGCTCCATGATCGGGAACCCCACCAACTTTCAGCACACGGGACACATAGGTAAGATATTTTTATATAACACCGGCAAGTGCTAGCCGGTTAAAATTATGTCAGAAAAAAGTATACATTATTATATTAACTATGACGTAAGTGCTAGCTGGTATTTATACCTAAATTAAATCATTTAGTCGTACAGGAACTAGTATTGTTGTATGTTCAACAGTAGTCTTCCATCAAAGGACGGAGACATTGTCATGTCATGCTTTAAAACTCCTGGATCCCCGAGAGAAAACCACCTTGTTAGGTCCACAATGCTCATAAGAATTACAAGATTACATTGTATTGTTACGATAAACCCCTAAATATCAGACCAATGACAGATTAAACTTGAGCTTGAGCAAACCTTTGTGTCTTGGTTGTGGTAATATCAATGTCAGACTGCTCCACATAAAATACAGCCAATTATTATGATGGCTTTTTATTATTTTTAAAATATTTATAATTTGTGCCCCCAATCGTTTATCCAATTTTCTTCATGTCAAAATTTACTGTCGAGACGCATAGTAACATGAATCATTCATAAGTGCCTAATGGATGCGATGCGTATAGTATTCTGTCCGTACCTGGCTGGAAATATCCTTATCCAGTCAATTAATCTAGCTATAATTAATGCTAAACTAAACTCGTGCGATAGACCTGGGAGATGATAGAGTCGAACAGCCTTAATTTATACCGGATGTCTGGAAAAAAACTTAGAACGAATTAAGTTGTCTTTTTTTCGTACCTTTTTGTTCTATAATAAACTAGCGGACCCGACAGACTCCGTCCTATCTGTTGACTCTTTTACTCTTTAGTTAGTTGGAAAAAGTTTGTATGGGAAAAAGAAAAGGACGGTTTTTAGGGATTTTCCGGCATGTTTTCGAATTTTTCTCGCCGTAAAAACCATCCTTGAACTTCAACGAATATTAAAAATAAAGAATTGGCCAATCAGTCCAGGCGTTGTTGAGTTATGCGCTTACCAACACATTTTGCGATTCATTTTTATAAGAGGAAGATAAATATTTCAATACATATCACATAGCGTAATCTAGCCCAATATGAAGCAAACGCTATCACAGTGTAGTATCAAAATCTACATCTAACACATTTTCACAACAAAAATAATGAGATTGATTAAAATGAGGCTGTTATAGAAATTACACCACAGTGGTTCTATACCTATGGTATATAATATTAGGTAGGTATTAAAAAAGAGTTTATCTCGCCAAGATACAATACAATTGTAATACACTTACTTATCACAATCGAATGTCCCGTTATCAGTGCTCGGCACTCGAAGGCGACGGCCAAATCCTCGTGATGTAGGGTCTGGCGTGTCTAGTGCGACCTTCAAACCTCCTACTACAATCTTTTACCAACCATTCTCGTTGTAGCATTTTGTTTCCATCACAAAGCCATACTGGTATGTCGCTGGTATATGCATATTGTTGCATATGAAGCACAAAGTACTATTACTTTTTTAAGCAAGTTGTACGTTTTGGTACAAATATATCAATGGTATTGTGTCAGTTCTGCTTAAAGACCTTGTTGTTAACGCCGCGCCGTAGGCCCTTAGCTCAATCTTTTTCCAAGCAATCTCATTGCAGTAGTATTTGTTTTCTACCCCAAAGTGATACTGCTTATAAATGTTGCTGATATATTATGCGGCGGGTAAATTGTTTGCTTTGTGACTGCAAACATTACTCTATCATCATCATCATTATCAACAAAGGCTAAAATAAAAATAAAATTGGATGATAAAAGTATCATTATTCGCCATCTATTTTATTGTACGTCACATATAGTGGTACGAATTTAACGCAGTATTGTATCAATACTCTAAGCAGTATTAAATCAATACTGCTTACCTTGTGGTAAGCCCCCCGTTCTGCCAAGGTAAACGACCGTGGAGCAGCGAGCAGTCGACACACTGGTTGACTTGCTGGTCGACAGTCGACATACTAGTTGGCATGCTCGTCGCACACCGGAAACCACCAGACACTAGGGATGTCCTGGAGACGTTGACGTTTAGTTTAGGTTTTGATGAAACCATACGAGTATATGCTTACGCGCGTAGTTATCATGAGGTACTTTGGTGGGTTTTGAACGGAATGACCAGATTCTAGATGACTAGAAGAAAACTGGCTTTAGTTGTTGTCGTCCAATAATGTATGTAGCACCTTCACTACATCTACAAATTTGATTTGGTATTGACAAACTTTTTGATTTATTGATGATTTTTATTTTATTTTTCGTACCGAATTTATGAGGGTCATTGAACAAAAGTTTATTGTTTCGATGTACCACAAGTATATTTGTGTAGCCCTGTATCTTACTTATGTGCGCACTTAAAACATAAGTATGTAGGTACCAACGTCTATGTAAGCCTCAACTCGATATAAAAGACTGGTAAATACATAATAAGAATTGCCGAAGTGCGCACGAGTGTATCAATTGAGATAAATGAGATCTGTCAATACAATCCACGTATCTGATACTCCTATGAAGATTTAGATCGGTACCGACATATCTAGAAATGCGTAGTTAGACTTTCTTCAAACGCAATTACACGTGTATTGTTATAGGTATATTTGCTAATCTAATATTCAAAATTGTTTGTTATCAGTAAAAAATAACACAAAAAATATAACTTCCTAATATGCAAACTATTTTTTTAATTATTTATTAATATACAAACATTACAAACTAAAGTGTGTTTTTCCAAACTAAAGTGTGTTATTCCAAACTAAAGTGTGTTATTCCAAACTAAAGTATGTTTTGGAAAGAAGTCTAAACTAAACTTAGTGTAGTTATTATCTATACCTATCTATATTATTATGTTACTATATGTTTTTCAATAATATTGCAACTGGTACGTTAATTCAGCTGAATCAATATGCAGTTTGCATCATATCTATCTGAACATGGTCCCAACATCAGTCTAGATGTCACTCGAACATAATTTATTGGTGAAACTGTTATCCAACATCATCAAAATTAATGAATTCGATGCATAATGCGTCGTGAAATTTACGACGCGTCTAGCCAAATTAGAAGCGGCAAATGTTCCATATAATTTATGGAAAACATTGTGAAATTGAAATGAGGAACATATTTCGAGCTACGTCCTCAATTCAATATTGTACATTTTGCAAGCGCTCCACCAACAGTACTGCTGCTTCTGAGAAAGCAAAACCGCAAAAATGCAAAATGTGCTGTAAATAAAGTTTCTTTAACCTCAGCATTATATTATTCAATCACAGCAGCATTTTAGCCGCAAATCACACCACTCTCTGACTTTTTCGCGGTTTCAAACTTTTTATTCCAACGCTGCAGAATATTCTTGCGAAGTCTTCTTAGAAAACTAGTCTTGGCTGATTAGGAAAGTATGTTGCTCATTAAAAACTCTTCAGACAGTTTAAATGTTTAACTCCGTTTACACGATGCCAGTCTGTGATCAAGTGAGCTGTAAGTTCTAAACAGTTCTGAAGTGTTATAATAAACGCTTGTACATTCTTTCAGGAGAGTTTATACGAACAATTTTGTGACTACAAACATTTTATCACATTTAACTGTACTATAACTAGTTTTCGGACAATAAATGCATTCAATCATTCATTTACCATAATGTAATGTCAGCATCTATTCGTTATGTATATTCATACAATGTACATACATATATTTACTTGCCATATTAACGTTATTACTCAAGCAACTAGCATAGTTTACTTACCTAAATCAATTAATTCAGTCGATCTAGTAGGTACGCGCCACATACCACAATTACTGGACCAATGCAAAGAGAGCTTACATAATACCTCTCTTGCAAGGATTAGTAAAATCATTCCGATCCTTATGCAACTTATTTTAAGGTGTCATATATATGCTATGCATGTACATACAAAGTATGTGTTATGTAAAAAGTTAGTTGATTAGTATTCAAGTGCAGTTCTATGTTTCCGAATCAGGTAGCGGCTAGACGTTGGGACAGGTTCTAGGGGTGGTGTAGTTACCATGTATGCCTATCAGAGTTATTTTTTTTAAGAATTGGCTTTGTATATGCTGCGATAGAAGACGTAAACTGGTCAAACTTGGTGACGCACAAGGTTTAGAAAACAACTTTCAGACATACAGATTCGGTGATAAATGTTCATAACATTTTAAAATTAAGTGAATGTAGTTAAATGTAATATTAACTAAAATTATAGTTTATGTAATATTATAAAAACTGCCCTTATATATTGTGGATATACATATGCGAGTAGCACCACGGGAATCCACAATTGGCCACCTAAATATTCACGTATGTATTTACTGATTATCTGTACTTACCTGTATATACTGTAATTATCTGCAATTCAAATTTAATCAATCAATCGTTAAATATGGAATTAAATCTAATCACATACGTGCGGTTTCCTCCGTACTGCCTTATCAAGACAGTCTAATAACAATGTAAATTTGACCGATAAATTTGACCGCAAACAAATCCTTTTATGCCATTTATTAAAAAAAACCAAAGATAACTCTATCAGTGGGAAAGAGATAAGCAAATTAATCGCCGGATTGAAAGTGGTCACCAAATCTAACATAACTTAAAATACAATTTAAATTTTATTTTAATACCTATATACGATACATATTTCATTTTACTAGTATTTTAAAGAACCATTAACTTCAAATGTGAGAAATGAGTAGGTAAATTTGTTGGTATGTGGTAGTAAAGATATATTGGACTCTGGATTGTAATATAAGCCACTTTTAATCCCGGATTAAGATGGCTTAAATCGCTGTGTAAATGCTTAACAAAGGCGGTATTTGCGTAGTGAGCGCATCGCTGCCGGTGTCTTGCGTTTTATATTTAGTACGAGAATATTCCATCAACGGAAAGGAACACGAATGTCTGAAACTTTGGATAAGACAAGACAGAGACTGTGGTTGTATTTATTTCTTTATAATTTATGTGGACTGTATTTGTATGAGTAGTTTTTGGACTAACTGGATATCGATGTAAGTATGTAGACAAAAAGTATAAAAAAAAACGTTTGGCATCGATAAATTCATCTTATTTATATACATAGGTACTGATATCGTATATTTATCCAAGTTGAATTCCGTTCAGTGTCCGCTGAATACATACTTACATTTTCTACCAAGTTCCAAATCAAAACAACTTTTATCTTATTTTCTACCGCTTTCTAGACGCACTAATTAACTGTCAGTTCCATCTAATTAATGATCAAATGAATACTTCACAATTCTTTCAAAGAAAAATTGCGATCTCGACAATTTGTGGCACAAGTTCATATCTATACCTACCTATACATACTTGCGTATTCTATTATTTAATTCAGTTATATTTAATTGATGAGTAAGCATTGTGTATGTACCTATCAACTTGTTGACCAAGTTTAATCTACGTACTTACATACAAACAACATAAATAACGCATGTTACACAGATTTTCCTCAAACAATAGAATACGTATATAAGTTATTTCTTTTAAAAACTTTTAATTATAAAGTATAAGTACATAGCATATTCTATTTTGAGTGTTTGGGCCGTACTGCGCGCTGGGAAAAGGCCTATACTCAGCAGTGGGCACACAGGCTTATAATGATGATAAAAAAGAAGAGCATTCAATATAAACTGCTCATGTAACAAACACTAAACAGTTTAAATCGTATAGTTCTTTCTCTAACATAAAAAACTGTGCTTTAAAAAAACAAAGTCGTACTTAAACGTTAATGTCGTCTTGGCCTATACATCTCGGTCCGCGATTCTAAAATAGCCCGAGTTCGGCGGCCGCTGACTCATCCTAACCTAACATGTTTCCAGTACACTCGAAGACAGATGGTTTCCATAGCTAACCTTATATTTGTGGTTAGTTTGGTCAGTTTATGTTTCGCGAAGCTATTTTGTTGGAAGTGTATTGTATAAAAAACTAGTGGGTGCTCGCGGCTTCGTTCGCGTTAAGACGTAAAACTTGAATTCCCTATTTCACCCCTTTAAAAGTGGCATTTCCAAAAATCCTTTCTTAGCGGATGCCTACGTCATAACATCTACTTTCATTCCAAATTTCAGCCCAATCCGTCCAGTGGTTTGGTCTGTGCGTTGATAAATGATTATATCAGTCAGTCAATCAGTCAGTCACCTTTGAGTTTTATTTATTTAGATTACAGTACAGTTAAGATCATTATAAGGCATTATTTTGAATGTACATAATCCATATATTAGTCCAAGTCTTTAAGTGGGTAGCACTAATAATTAAAATTGAATATAATATTTTGTAAATACTGTCTCATATAATGTATTTAACATAGCCTGAAAATAATACTTTGACTATGTGAAATACATTATATACACTGCATAAATCTAGGCATTTTTAGGAATAAACAGGACCTAAATATATATGAGTACATGTACCATTTTATTGTACATAATTTACACCAATTTAATAGTACTAGTAATTTAGGTAGTCTATGAGTTGATGGGAATATAAATCAATCTTTCACACATCCAGTTTAAAATAAACGTCCCTTACTTCTATATTAACTACATTATTTGCTTTTTATTACCCGCATATTGGGTTAGAGCAAGAGCTACTTGATTGCAATTTATTTTATCACGTCAACGGTTCCGTCTGGCTGCCTTCAACCCTCTTATTTAGCAAAATAATTTCACATTAAAAATAATTAAAATTCATGAGTAATCCATTATCTTGCAGAAATATTTAGAAGACATTTTGAAAAGGTACGCGTTGATCTCTTTTGAAAGTGACGACTTTTTTAAACAAAAAGATTTCAATGCGCTTTCCAAAATCGCGTAGTCCATAAGTCTTAAAATAACTAGGTGTGTTTTACTGTATTAGCCACATTTATTAACAAAACATTACGTTTGATCTAGGGGCTAAACTAAGTACATATATCCGTATCAAATTTCGTCAAAACTTATTCAGCCGATACATATTAAAAGATTAAACACACACTGTTAAATTGCACCTTTGTAATTGTAGTACCACTTTATAAATTTAAATTAAATCGTTTTTCAAATTAACAATTTTTCTTTTTGTCTGTACCGAGGAACCGACTAAGTTTTTGTGTGTGTTTGTGTGTCGCACACACACAGTTCTGTGTAATGACACGACAATGCGAACAGGATAATGTTGTTTGTTTCTCCTCTACTCCAGAGGCCCAGAATAAATATTATACCTAGTAGGTATTCACGCTGATTTTTGCTAACCCATTTATGTAATAAAAATAAATTTACTGTGTTACCATGTCCCGCAATATTTATTAATTTATTGCTAGCAATAACTAAAGAAGAAAAAATAAGATAAGTATAATTAAGAACAGTTTGTATAAGACCGGAACAAGAGGCATACAAGAATAAAGAGATAAACTTAGACCTAGATAAGAGTAGGTTGACGAATAATGAAGAAATTCAATGAGGAGAGGAAAGAAAAAAGAAATAGCCTATTGTGACTAGAGAAGCTTGAAGGTTGGTTTTTAACCAATATTTAGCCTTTATATCCATTACTAAAGTAAGTCGTACAAGTACCAACGTGTAAATATTACACTTTGCACTTGAGTCATACTTGGGGTCAGCTGGAGAGGGTGCAACCCAGTCCACCGTCACCGGCTTACATACAGACCTGCGTGTTTAGTTCTTATTATTTTATGACGCATAGTTAGTAGCAGAACAATATGTTTGGCTGAAATAGGAGTTACGTAATAAGATGATAAAAATATATGAGAGCGTAATTTGTCTTGAAACGAAAATATTACGTGGGCAATGTGAAATGAGAATGCGTCTTAGCTTTTCAAGCACTTAGCAACGAGAATTGGACATTTTTGTAACTTCTAGAAAATTCCATAGATATTCCAAGTCCACGATATTTCACCCGAAAACGCTTTGCGCTTGGAAAAATTCCTACAGTTGCTTTTTCGCATGCAATTCCACGCCGTATTAACATAAGAGCACGGACGAGTGACGAGCATCGCGCGCATAGCTCCGGCCGACGAGCCTTGTCCACACGCAAACAATTTTGCACAATTTGAGCAGTTTTGCAGACGTTTTTGACGAAAAAAATTCATATAAAATCAGCAATTCGGAACATTCTATTTATGGTTTTCTACTCCTCTAAATAATAACATTACCTTTTAGATATAATTAAATTGGTTTAAATTGCTGTACTTTTGGAAAAAAAGGGGAAAAATATTTCAAAACAACTATTTTTCAAAAAATAAAACTATCGTGCAAAGTATACGTAATCGTGTTTTGGCGTTTTTTATGGTCTTAACACTGAATCAAAATTATATAAACTGAAAAAGATTTAGCTCTATCTTATATATTTCTATTTTATTTGATTTTTATGAAATGTCGATTGCACATAGCACCCCGTCTTAATAACAAAAAATAACCAGTTGTAAAATTTTAAAATACATGCCTATTATTACTTGTATTATACCTATCCTTCCTTGAGTCGTACTTACTCCACCGTATATGCTGTTGGACAGACAATGCATCGGGCAGGGCACCCTAGGTCTTTTGATGGATGACACATGTCCAAGGTTGAGACATTATAAATTAAATAAATAATTGTTAAATTACTTCAACAAGCCAAGTGTCAGGTCAAAGTTACGAAACACTTGGTTACTGGTTAGGTTGAAGATTGCCGCAATTTATTCATTTAATTGATATGTCTCACGTACCCGTATGGACAACATGTGTTAAACTGTTTAAACCATTTTAATTATTGCGCTAACCGTCTGTTTAATGAAGCAGATTATTTAGTGCTCTTATGTGTTGTAATCCACAGCTGCTTTATCTCGAGTTATTAACTTCTAAACGTCTGCTGTGCTTTGTGTTCATTTAGGTTAATGTTAATAAAATAAATTTCATGATAGAATAAGTATCTAATCTACTATTCCTATTTTTACATATTGCAATGGTATAGATAGATATAAAGAGAAAAATACCATAGGGCAATATAACCTTATTATAACATTGTTAAAGCATCAAATACGCGCAAGCCTTTTTTGCATTTTATGAAAATGCATACTTAACATTTTGAGTAAATATTATGCAAGCAAAAGTAAGTATAAGTTTAAACACACATAAACTGTTACAAGTATACATACTTAAACATTCGTAAGTACATTACTTAATTGAATTTCACCAAGTCCGGATGTCGTCCGGTTCGTTAACTAATCAATGTTTAAATTAACTTAACACACGCTACAAGCACCTTACTTATGCAAATACAACTAACACTTGACTCACTTGAACACACAAAACTTGTGTAATAAGTCTATCTGCAGTACTTGAGCAAGGCTCCTGCTTGTCTTTCTACTTAAATACAGCTTAGAGTTGTAGGATCTCTTGTTGTTGCAAAATATTTATAGAAAGTGCGTATGACTGTGACGAACTATAAATATCAAATATGAAACACTTAGATTCCCCTGACAAGGTTTCATGACTGCTCTTCTATGATAAATAGTAGGAAATAAAATTTCAGTTCCATGTAACCCTCAAAAGCGACCTCCATTAAAGAGTTTCTCATGAAAATAAAGATTCCAGTGGTTGCTACTATGTTAACAAGTAGCGTTCTAAAGGCGCCACTTTATCTTTTGTGCTAGTTTCATACATTTCTTTATGATTTGGTTTTCTTTTTAATTTGGTGTACTTAGCTATAGATCTGTCCATGTTAAACATAGTACAAATATGTTTACTTTTTCTTACTATGAGTATTGTTACTGCTATTAAGACACCGTTAAAAAAAGTATGTACAAAATCCTTTAGGATTCAATTTAACTGCAAACCTCTCAATTTTAGTATTCGTTTAAAATAAGTAGGCAAATACAATCAGTAGTCGTGTCCAGTAGATTGTCCGGCTAATGCATTAAGCATGCTTTCCGCGTCGCTCACCTTCGCTTATTATTCCTCGAGAAAAACAACGACACTACGATGATTCCACGTTGGACTCGTATCAAAATACCGGTGATTATGATTGTGCTAAAATAACTCGGTACATACACGTTAATTATAAAAATGAGCTAAAGCCAATACTAAGAGTCGACGCGCAGAAGAAGTATCTATTCGGGGACAAAACCAATCCCTATCAGAATCGAATAAATAGAGAATTTCTCTTGGTCAGATAAATCAAGGTGGGTGACCGCCCATGTCACTGCGCAATAAATATATATTGTTACAACTTAATCGTTGTAAAAAAATCTAACACAAATACAAACGTTAATATACGTTCAGTTTTTATTTGTAAAAATAAATAAAAATCTTAGTTAAGTATACATAACAGACAGGATCATCTTTTTAATATCCAACATATGTACTCGCACTTATATCTGTACAAAACATAATGAGAGCAATATCAGTATATGTACAGTGGAGATTACAACGTTAGTTAATTACGACTTAGCGACTTTATTCTCGTTGATGATAGGTATGATTTGATGATACTATGTAATTCATCACTACCTCTTTTAAAGTAAAGTCAGCTTCATGTGTAGCGTATTTAACTTTTTATCGCAAAGTTAAATCTATTAAATTGTGACTGATCCTCTGTTTTATGACTTCCCTCTATTTGAGACTGAAATGCAGAAACAGTGAAATATATTTTCACATCAATCCAAACCGACATAGTCATGTGATTACAAAACATACTCCTTCATTTTGAAGCCATTGAAAAATGGACAAAGTAAACATCGCGTGCGTGACTTAGGTAGTTGAAAACTATAGTGATTACGGACACGGATACGCGAGAGGATTAAGACATAAGGTCGTTTTGAATAAAAGCCGAATGGCCGCTACCTTGAACTATGACTTATCTGAGTCACAAGGCGATTGCACTTCGCTTTAAGAGCAATTTAGTCGCTTTTATATAATTTTGCAATATTTTAATTGCATGCGATTAACGGAATATGTAAAATTTTAATCCTAATAATATCAATATATCAATAATGACACAAAGCTTACTAAAATAGCCAAAGTTGAGATACCGTATAATAAGATATCAATTTCGTTAAATGTCAAATTAAATACTGTATAGCCTAAAATATGTACAGGAATAACGTCACGTAAGACCATTATTAAATTAATAAATAAAGCCATTTATTTAACTTAAGTAACATTTTGTGGTTATGGGGTTTACGTTAGTAATACGTTTTTAAATTTCAATTAAGTATTGTTGAGATTCTTATTGGGCACCCAAATTAGGGTGAAGGCCTCCTCCAAGCGCTGCCAGTTTCGCCGGTCTTGCGCCAGCCTTGTCCAGATAGTGCCCGCTGCCTCCTCGATGTCGTCTCGCCACCGCCTTCGTGGTCGACCTCTGGATCTGGGAACTTCTGCTGGGTTCCAATGCAGTATTCGTTCACTCAATTCGTTCAGACCCTTATTACCAAAAGAAAAATATGTGCGTATTTATGGGTGAAAATTTGTTCCATTTTCACAGTCTTTCTAAAACACCTGAGGGAATGTATTTTGATAAGAGATAGGTAATTGGATAAACACTTACAAACAAGGACATTTTTTTTATCCCAGATCAACGCGGATAGCTCTGCAAATGCTATGCATCCCGTTAGCCACTGTTGTTATAAAGAACATAATAACATGACTAGTCTTTCCACATATTTTTCCTATGCTATTATAGCAAACAACTTTTAAAGAAAGTTAAACAATTTTAGAAAAATTACCATCTTGTAACGTAAATTCGTTTATTTAAGAGATCGGTACTAGTTATTGTGATTTTCCAGTGAAGCTAAACGAATGGTGAATCGCACATTTCACAAAAGCCTATTAGCTAAGTGAAGCCATTGTTTTTGCGGTTCCGAGTCATTATGTTATAACATTATGGTGATTTGTAGTCTTGCCTCATGGTCTCGTTTTCATAAATCACTGGTTTTCAGTTTACGAACGAACAGAGACAAACTAAGGAAAATTTTCTATTAAAAAAAAGCTTGTCTTTAGAGTTCGTCGATTCATTAATGCTGTTTCTGAACAAAATATTTTTGAACTTCTTGAATGGGATGATTTATCTACTTACTTTGTCCTAGGTAGAGTTTTCTAGCTCTTATAATAATTTCAATATTTTCGATTCAATGGCCTAGGTAGACTAATTTGTACAAAATTTGGTAACAAACTATATTGGGTTGATCATAGTGCCATAATCTTCAAATAGAAACATATATTATAGAACATCATAGTTTTATGTTTCAGCAAAGCACTGCAATACTGGAGCCGTCCCCAAAGTGACCTTTACAAGCCTAATTACTAGGCATAGTGTGAGAGTGGCGTGTCGGCCAGTCTGACCAAACGATCTCTAGCCATGATTCACTTCGCCGCCCCAACCCCGGCCGAGCTCGAGTCAATTATATTATGTAACGACTAGTGGCTTCCTGCGGATTCGTGTAAAGTAGGCATAACAAGTATTTCACAAAATAGAAAACTTCTCACTTGATAACGAAAGGCCAATCAACGTCTAAGCTGTTAAGATTAACCAATAACTGTGATCTACTAATGATAGATGCTACATAGTTTTATTTTCGTGTGAAAACTTTCCGGTTTTCCTTCTTTCGTAACTCTTATACCTAATTTCATCAAAATTGATGCAGCAATTAGCATAAAGAAGGAACAAACACACACATTCACAAACTTTCGCCTGAATAATATTATGTAATTATTGTATCCAGGTCGAATGTCACTGTAACAGGTTTACATTTGCATGAATTAATGTGTCTGTGACACTAATTAATTAGACAGGCCTATTAGTGTACTATGCATAGTATTATGTATAGGTTGTTATAGAACCACTATCGTCAGTGATATTAGTAGTAGGGACAGGATCGAAGAGTAGGAAAAAATACTCAACGCTCTTTTTTCCCTTTTGGTCAATCAAAGAAACGAATGGAAAACTGTTTGTTTCTCTGTTTCTCAGTCTTGCTCAAACCACTAAGCTGGTTTCAGATTAGACCCTGAATTTACTCATAGACTACTTTTGTTTCTGATCAATGAGAGTTACACCACGGGACGTCAATTTTGTTTGTAACCTTACGTACCTAACTGTTTTAAATTGTTGGCAAACCTTTCTATTTTATAAAATGAGTCACTCATTCTATTTATTTTACCCCAATACCACTACGGATTAGACAACCTCAACAAGTCATTCTCTTATCAAGGTTATGTTTATTTAATATTGCATTTCCAATGTACTAATAATGGGTTTCTTCCCCCGGTTCCAGGCTCGAGTGACGTGGACATCCCCCCTTCGCTGCTGCACACAATGCAGAACCAGATGCAGAGCAAGGGAGGGTACGAGATGGCGTATGGAGTTAAGGTAATGGACAATAATACTCAAACATTTATATATAGTTTTTATTCCTCATATTCATTTATACACAACACAATACAAGTGAACTAAACTTACTAGTAACAGTTACCCTTTTTGGAATGAATAAGAATAAAAACCATTTATTGCAACATGAAACCTTAAATTAGACAAGGACAACCAAAAATATATACTTACAAAATATGAATAAATTAAATGGACGTAGGGTGTAGGTTAGGTATTATCTTACTTTATAACTATGTCCTATACTTCTACCTAATTTGATGAAATACCGAGTTTTAACCATACGATGGTTAAAACCAAGAACCTATTATTCGTTGGTCTTACCAACGGAAAAAAGTAAATTGATTGCGTGAGCGTGTGTGACTATCTTTGCCCGATATATTTTTATAACTAACCGTAAACCAATATAATAATATATTTTTCTGTTTCAGGTGTACTGATGCGACGGGCGCTTGTGAAAATATAGTTATACCTATAGGGAAACCAAGTCAATGATGATCGTGTGTTAAATATTATATTATTGATCTAAACTTGTATATTTATTATTATTATTCTTGTGAATCAAATAGTTGTAGTTTAAATTGATCAGTTTTGTAAATATTTTGAAATTCAGCTAAGTTAAATCAAGTTACCTATGTTTGTTTAAGATTTTTCTTCGTCTTTCAAAGCTCAGATTTTATTGTTAAATGAAGCTACAATATACTTGATTCTTATATTAATTTTGTAGGACATTAAGGGCTATTCAATGAGTTTATAATGTCTTGCCAAATTAGTAAAGAATAATTAAAAAACCGAAACAAAGTCTCAGTAGCTTAAGAGTTTAAATATCTGCATTAGAAAATTAATTACATCCACTATAGGAAACTTATTTTTTTGCTGTATTTATATTGTATGACATTGTATAAAATGATCGAAAAACAATGTAACAAACCGTCTACAATATTACCTAGCCAGTTGAAAATGAGCACGTGAATAAATAAATAATAGTGGTTAGGTATTTAGAGAATCGTTACAAATATTCCAATTGTTTGGAATTATTTTCTTTGTTTACGGTGGGATACATTATTTATTCATACCTACACACACTTACACACTTAACCATTTGATATTTTTTAGGAATATTTCGCATAGGAAGTTGTTGATACTAAGATAAATATATAGAACCTGGTTTAGCAAAAAATAATATGTACCTATGTAGCTACATAGTTATTTCTCTTTTAATATTGAAACTTTCGTGAGACATTTTATAAATATATTAACTAAACGGTTTTCACTCACGTGTAAATCGCGTAAGTTGTTTACGCGTTTCGGATGTTATGACATCCATCTTCAGAACGTATGTTCTGGACAACTTCTGAACAACTTACGCGATTTACACGTGAGTGAAAACCGTTTAGTTAATATAGTTATTTCTCTGTTTATAATTACATAATATTCCCCCGGCATAGATTTCTGAGTCTTAATATAAAACTCTCCATTATTGTATGTAAGTAAATATTTAAAATGAGCGTCTAGCTGTGTTCCTTTCATTATTTATAGTCAATTTTATTCTCAATTTTAATTAAGTCAGTAATTAATTGTAGATTACGAATAATTAGTAAGTAATTGTTTAGAGGTAAGAAACTTTGTTAGGTATATTATTACTATGTGTTGTATGTTCCATTTGACCTACTTACTCTTTGATTTACCAATCTCTACGTATATGCATGTGTGTATAATATTTGACTTGTTTGTATCTGTTAAAACATACAATATAACTTGAATTGTTGTTGTGAATCTATTATTAGTACAAGCAACCGGAGATGTATATACCTAATAGCATATGTGAATAAAGATGCATTTATGTAATTCACAAGCAATGAAAATGTTTAAAAAGTCTGATACCAGGGTTAGGCCCGCCCAGAACTTGCTTACAAGAAATGGTATATAGGCAAAGAATCTTATGAAAATGTACTAAACTAAATTAAAAACTACTTACATTGTTTTGTTATATGGTAAGGATTACCTATACTATAACTAATATTCAAATAGAGTGAAACAATCAATCAAGTAAGTAAGTGGGTCAATTTGAAATCGATATGAATATCGTATTCCTGCCATTCGTCAAACCAGATAATAAATAACGAACTTGTTGAGTCTTCGTGCCCGAATACTTTTGGGCAACAGAATGACTGAGAGTTTTACAAGAGACTGAGAAACTAATACAAAAGATGTCCTTCCAATATTGTTAGCCGATCAATATTAAACATAGTATAAACCTAAAACTTCCACTGTTAAAATAGATTATACTTATCTAGGACTGACCGCAAGGTGCCACTCATAAAACCACACGCACAAGAAATTTTGTCGTTTTTTAATTAAAATGCCAAATTTCTACAACTCTACATTATGTATTTAACTGTAAAGTACTTATTTACTGGTATGTTATAACCATTGATTGAATACGGATTTATTATATACGAATAAAATATGTGAAGTTTAAGTTTCGTTTTTTATTCCCATTAAATTAGATATTCCTTAAAAAAGTCGTAATAATAATCGAAATATTTTCCTTGTTAATTTTGCAAGCAATTTTACATCTGTAAAGTTTTCCTTAACTAAAAATGAGCACAGTAGGTTCAAGTCCAATAAATAAATGTACACTGTGCTACCAGGAAATCAGAACAACTTGAAAAAGAACCTGATAAAAAGCCTGGCATACCACCGAGGCACACTCTATTTTATAGCTACTAAAACACTACTAGAATACTAGGTGATAATATCATATTATGTAGAACAACATATTTTTATAGTCAGATATAAAAAAAAAAGTTTGACATACCTACGTAGTTAAAAATGCACGTCTGACATCCAATCAAATGTAACTGTTTCATGAAACTATACAGATTAATTTGTCGCAGAGTCCATTAATAAAAAAGAAAAAAAAAGATTAATTTGTAACGTAAACAAAGAGTTTCGTGATTTCAACTAACTACTAACCGTGAACTGAAACTAAAACGAGGTCGCAGGTCTACAGATACAAGCTATGTGTTAGAACGAGCCGCTCAGTGCGCCGGACATCTGTGGCTAGTGCAGGACGTGTAGGGCCGGTGGCGGTGCAAGCTAACTCGGTGTCTTATCTCGACTCAACCTACTGATATAAGTGTCATAATACCTTGCTCTGTAGACAACTTTATTTTGATCAAATATCGAGCTCCTGCCGCGGGTGCTAAACTGCGCATCTGTTTAATTTGAAATATTCCCAAGGACCTAATATCGATCGCTCCGGTATCAGCTGACCACAACAACAGAGAAGCCAACATCGAACAAAGGTTATATTGCGATAAGGAAGAACTCACAGTCATAAACATGTATCTCATCATCGCTATCATATCGATAGTGCTAATCAAAATATATCACAAGCTCTCTACGGGAAAGTGCAAATGCAAAGATCTAATGGAAAATAAAGTCGTAATCGTAACCGGTTCAAATACTGGTATCGGTTACGAAACTGCGAGGGAGCTGGCAGCGCGCGGCGGCAGGGTGATCCTGGCTTGCAGGGACGAGAGGAAGGGGACTGACGCCGCCCGCCGGATCATACACTCCACAGGAAACCAGAAAGTATCATACAAACACATAGACCTGGCTTCCTTCGCCTCGGTGCGCGACTTCGCGGAGGATATTTTGAAATCTGAATCTCGTTTGGATGTTTTAATCAACAACGCCGGCACTGGAAACGTCGGCAACTTTCTAACCGGCGACAACATTCCGTTCGAGACTCAAGTGAACCATTTCTCGCCATTCCTGCTCACTGTAAAGCTGCTGCCCCTGTTACAAGCCTCTGCTCCGAGCCGGATCATCAACGTGTCATCTGTGATGCATAAAGCTGGCAAGATCGACCCCGACAACTTCCACAAACAAGCGACCACCTACATGGGAGGACTGCGAGTCTACAGCAACACGAAGCTCGCTAATATCCTCTTCACTAGGAAATTGAGCGACAAACTGCGCGGCACCGGAGTTACGACCAATTGTTTGCACCCGGGGGCCGTCAATACAGACATATTCCGCGACAAAAATGTCGTGTTTAGATTTTTTATAAGTATTTTCTTCAAGACAGCAGAAGAAGGTGCCCAGACTACTATTCATTTGGCTGTGTCCAAGGATGTAGATAACGTTAGTGGGAAATACTTCGCAGACTGTAGAGAGAAGAAAACAGCTCCTCAAGGTGAAGATGATGATATGGCCGACAAGCTGTGGATACTGTCGGAAAAAGTAGTCGGGCTTGATAAAAAACAAGATTAGATTATATATTATGGTGGTAAAATATTAATTAATTAATTATTATTCTCTATCACTGCGTCATAATTTTCATTACGGGGATCGTAACGTGACCCTAACACAGTAGAAACTAGTAAAAACGTAAAACAGCTGCAATTTCTGCGGCAATTAAGTAGATTTAGTGCATAGTTTTATACGAAATTATACCTTCTGAAATTAAATGAATTAAATTGTTTTATTTCCAGTACCTATGTATTTACCTACGTATTAAACCCATCATGTATTTAAATAAATGGTATTTTACAAAGTAATATTTACAAACAGTAAAACATCATTATGTAGACAATGTGTTACTTTGTTAGTTTTATTGTACCTACTATAACTTTGTCCCTTAGACCAAGAAACCATTAAGTATAGGTCAAATATCATATATGTATGTATGTTTACTTCCACAGTTGTATATAGGTAATAGCATTTTTAAATAAAGGTTGAAAACGGCTTGTTCAAAACGTATTTTTTTTAACTAGGAATAGGTTTGATTTTGACCGTAATTCGCCTGACGGTGACCAAGTAGATAGGTATTATGCAAAATATTAATAATTTATGGTGTATATTGTAGAGCTTTCCTTTGTATTCCATAACTTTGAATGTTTGTTTTAATCTATTTAGGTATCAATGTATAGTAGTTGTTGAAGCTGCTATACCCACTGAAGTTACAATTTGTTCCTATTCGCATACCTACTTCCTTACTAAATTACATAATTATGTACCTATTTTAAACGATCTGCTTGAAGGTAAATAAGAAATATTAATATCTAACTTATCCTACATTGAAATAAAATAAAACAGACATTTTAAAACATTATAATTTCTTAAAAAACAAAACACTAATAAAATTTGCTTAAAAACATTAAACATGAGTCAAATTTTTATGTTGCAAACTATGTGACAGTCGAAGTGACAGAGGTTAATTTTATAGATAATTAAATTTAGGTATTTCTTACATAGAACTTTTCTAATTTAACTTTGATTTTTGGTGTGTATTTCTTAGTTTATTTAGTTTGTAGTTAATCACGTCACCTCTTCCTGCGGCGATGTTCAGAGCGGTCGCCGCTCGGCTTCGACGACTTCTCTTTGTATCGAGGTACATCTGGGAATATAAAAGAATACAATAATAAAATTGACACATTCAAAATATTCATCTAAAAATTACAGGCATTGTCGCCTCCACGCAGCATATTATGATTTTCGACATAGGATCTCGAGAGCGACATAGGCTAGTTTGTATTCCGACACAATGCTTGGTTATTTCAGAGAGTTGCTAGGTAGTGTTGGGGTATGTACAATACGTCTAATGTCAGTGCAGGACAAACAAGGTAAAGAGGAAAGAAGGTAGCTATTAGGTACCTCTGGTATCTTTAGTCCGGTGCCTGCGGTCGCGCTCCGTGTCGCGTCCGTCGCGCGACTCAGGCGAGGAGCGCCGGGAGGAGCGCCGGCGCGGCGGGTGCTCCGCCCCCCACCACCACGCGGGCGGTGCCGACGCACGGGACCGCAGCGGAGACCCCACGCACGGGTAGCCAGCTGGGGTAGGAGGTAGCTGGAAAAAAGGAAAGAAGATTGGAACACCAATCTGGAATCTTAAAATTTAGGGTAAACAGAAACCTACTAGATAAGAGAGTTGCATCTTAGACTGTATTGCTTAACGTAAGACGGGCAGTAGTCAAACTGAAACTCTGACTCTGTCAGAGTTCACTCGAATACAAAATTCGTAAAATACAAGGGAGAATAATTTATTGATTTTGAAATTGCTATATCCCATTGCTGCGGAAAAAGATGGGCGTACATATCATATTATGTTCACAATTTCTAACGTTTACCGGTTAAATTTTATAGACGGGTGAAATTCTCCGTACCTACATCACGACTGAAGATTACTTGCTCGGCAACTGTTTACTGTAAAAAGCCTAATACATAGATACAGCCGATACAGGTACCTGTGAATAACCCTGCGGCACGCGGTAGACGGGCGCGGGCGGCGGCGCGGCGTGCTCGCCCTCCGCACACACAGGGGGCGTCACCTCCGCCGGCAGGCGCGTCGGGCTCTCTGCTGTCGCCAGCTGATATATACAAATAATTAACATCAAGTTTTATTACATTTTAAGAGTTTTGATAGATATAGTAGAAGGCGATCGTCATGTCGTTTAAGGAGGTAAAAGAATTGGCTGAAGACCGGGAAGGATGGTGCATACTCCACAGACAGTCTCGCCCTTAAGTTTTGATTGATTGTAGAAATCGTATAATCCTTACTTCATAACAGACTTTAAAAAAGCAGGAGCCTCAAAAGAACCAAAATTACTCACTGTAACGCCTACAGAAAAAATGAGCAACAACAGAAAAGGCGAATAACAAATATGAACAGAGGCGTTATGATCACTTAATATTGTTTGAATTATTACTTACCCCTTTATAAAATAATCAGCATAAAGTAACTTGTGAAAGAAAATAGGAAGAATAAATTAGCCCAGTTGCTTATGCCTATGACAATAAAGAAATGGGGGCGTTACCTATAATGAATTTGCATCGCCTTCAAAATATATAACGTTCAGTCATAACATAAAGAATGATGAACTAGCCTTGTTCATGCCTGTCTCTATCGCTTCTGAACTAAGATACATCCCATATTAGAAATCCGCGTGCGCGAGCGGACAGTAGTTATTTTTATAGGCCTACGTTTGGCTACAGCCTGCCTAGTTCCTGTTGAATCGCGTTGCAATAGCCGCTCCCTCCCGTGAGGTTGCGTGCGCCGTCCGTCGTGCTGCTGCTCCCGAGCGGGAGGTCGACGCGCCTGCACCACCTTCAGGAACCACCGCCTGTCCGTCCCGGCGCTGTAGAAAAGCGCCGCCACGGCAGGCACTTCACCACCAACATCACCACGTCGAGCAACGCCGTCCGTCGCTGGAACGCCGCCGGACAGAGCGACTCAACGTGACTTCCTCGGAGTCAGCGTGCCCCGGAGCCCAGCCCCTCTAAAGCGAGCAATCTCGATGAGGCCCTACCAGCTCCCCCTTGGGGACAGCCAGACGACCCAGTGATGCAGCCTGCCTGATAGAAGCACCACTGTAGTGGCAGCACGCACCTGCCGCTTGAGCGTGTTGAAGTCGTTGCTCATATCCCGGTAGCGCTGCAGGCACTCCTGCCACATGCTCGCCATCTCGGACATCTCCGACCGCTGCTTGTTTATCTCCTCCTGACAAACCAATAAACTTAATAATGTTTGTCTAACAAAAGGGTTATATGCTTGGGACATAAATATGTATTTAAATCGTATCTATTCAAAATTCAAATGCAAAAATTATTTATTCGCTACGAATATGGTTGATACAAGGATAATCCTAAAAATAATTAATGGTGGTACTTCGAATTGATAACAGAACATATTCCAACAATTTATAAAATTTTTGCTTGTTTATCTGTTTGTTTAAAGGCTCATCACGCAAAAACGGCTAAACGGATCTTTGGTATGTAGGTAGTACGAGGTCTTAGGCTACTTTTCATACTGAAATAATGCGAGCGTAGCCGCGGGCGTCCACTAGTAATAGATAAAAGGAATAGGTAAAGTAATATATATCGTACCATGAGGCGTGCGTCCGTGTCCCCGACGTCCCGCGCCACGGTCTCGTACCGCCGCATGCACTCGCGCCACAGCCGCAGCTGCGTGGCCGCGCTCTCGCGCACGTTCTCACACGCGCTCTCCTGCAACATAAACACAACTTAATGAGTCACTTTACTGTTTCGGGTTCTATATTACAGGAAGCAACAAAATAGTATGTTACTAATTTGTAAGATTGAATGATAAAATGTTCATGTATAGTAAAAGAGACTAGTACATTATATTTATTGCTCACCTAGTGACATCACATCACTTGCCCCTCTACGCGTCTGTAGCTTTTATGTAAGCTAACAACTAACTAATATAACTTTCGTGTTTTTGAAATACCTACGCAAAAGTTCGCCTCGCCAAGAAATTGCTGTAAAGTATGTAGTAGTATATTACGTACATTAGCAGTTCTATCTTTGTCTTTATCCTGTGACATGCCCTTGAAGCACCTCATCAGCTCCTTCCATAATTTCATCATTTTGTCCATCGCCTCGCGTTGCTCCGATATCTCTTGCTGAAATTAAAAGAATAAATTAATGGTGGAACCGTCTATAAAAATCAGTAAATTGATGCAATGCTATGATAATAAAATCCTTCATCATTTGCAGGAAATTTTGAGCTGCAGTTCAATTAAGGCTTGTTTCTGATGTGCCATTGGCATACGGGAAAGTCCCACTTAGATTGGACCTGCAACATGTTATATTAACACATCTGCCTATCTTGCTACAGATACTAATCCTTACCTTGACTGCCTTCATATAGTTGCTCCGGCCGGTCCTGGCACTCATCAAGCTCTCTCCGTCCGCCACACTAAGCCCCGAGTCCCTCTCTCTCTCCGAATACCGATCCCTGTCTCTAAGCTCGTCTTCTCTGGATGTCACAGAGTTTCTATCGAAGCGGTCTCTATCTGCGGGTTGCCGAGCTCTCTGTTCTTTTGGGAAATGTCTTTGCACATCTGGAATGTTTTTATCGTAATATCTATCATCGTATCGCTTGTCTTTGGTATCGCTTCGCGTAGTGCGTCTGTATCGTTCTTCTTCATAACCCTCCCGTTGCGTATCGAAGCTTCTACTGGTCTTTTGGTCGACATATCTTCGCCGTTCTTCTTCGTACAGTCTTCGATCAGCGTCTCTGTACTCTCGCTCACGAGGTCGGTCTCTATATGGAGCTGTGCAAGTTCTAGTAGGCACGTTCTCAGGAGGGCGGTAACTTCTAAATCTCTCGTCCGGCGTCATTCCGACAACAGCTCTCGATGGAGTTTCATAAGTTTTAGGTTCCACGTTACAGTTGATTCTGGATGCGTATTTGGGGTCTTTTTCGTATTCAGTTTTGGGTTCGTTATAGAGGCAAGCGCAGTGGTCGTGCCTAGAGTTGACGTTTTCCCTGCTCCTGGGTTGTCGGCAGTTGTCCTGACTGCGGATGCGTGTTGGTGTGTTGATTCCATGCGTGCGCTCGCGGGACGGCAGGCGCTCCGGACGGTGTTCCGAACTACGAATATCTCGACGTGATACCACTTCACACTGTAGCGATTTGTGACTGTGAGTTCGTTGCTGTAGAAAAAACTCTGATAAGTAAAGTAACACACCCGAGTCACTGTAGTCAGTCAATCTAGTAGTTAGCTATTTATGTTACTATCCCATTATTATCATGCAATTTATAGGTACTTTGACTTACAATAGGGCTCATGGTGCGCATTTGAGCGCAGATTTTGGCGAAAGTCTCCATCAAGGCAGCATTGTTGACATCCGGCGAAGCAGATTCTTTGCGAATCCTGAAAATTAAAAAAATCCAAGTATAGAGGAGTACCTTTTTAAGACACACCTTTCTCATTAAAGAATACAAATATAATAGTCAACAAGATAACGTAAAAGTTTACAAAAAATACGTCACTTTTCTCTATCCTTAGAGTGGTTGTCGTCCCGGTGGCGGCGGTGCCGGTGCCGGTGGTGGTCGCGCGAGTCATCCCGGTCACGGTAGCGCTCGCGGCTGCTGTGCCGCTCGCCGTGACGACGCTCGTGACGATGTCTGCCAAATTTTTAATAATATATAAAGAATCAATTTTTTTTTATGTAATCTTGCCTTAAAAAAGAATGTGATGATCTATTGACTAACTTTTTCTTATCGCGTTTGATGGCTTCTTCTAAGAAGTTGTATATCAACGAGTCTTGGTCTTGAGAGGGTTGCTCCACATCTACAACCTGAAAATAGATATTTTTAAAACATTATTAAAGCTTATACTTCTTCTAGGCAAGCCAGATACCTACATCTTAGACAGCATTGCTTTACATCAAGCGGGCTGTACCTATGGAGTCAGTCATGTCTAGTCCGTATTAAATGCATTAGATTGTAAAATATGTGATTGCAATAAAGACACTTTGAATTTGAATCGATCGAACTACTTGGTATTTTTTTATGAACTAAGTGGCTGTTTTGAAGGACCTTTAGAGCAACACGGAAAGATACATTTACGATGAAGCATGTTGTCCCAATAACAACCAGTTCAATCTCACTTTATTGATACCTAACTCAATTATAGTGGATACTAAAACTAATGTATATCGACGGCTTCACACGAGTTGTTTAAGGTGAAAAAGTAGCCGTCACTCTGGAAAATCTATACAACCACCACCGCCATACCAAACTCCCTGAATCGTCGCTTCGTTGCAGCGTAGAACACAAACAAATACTCTTTGTACTTGTATATGTACGTAATATAATGGTATAATCAATTAGATTTGTAGTCCGTTAGTTTAGTTACAGTAGTAAGGTGGGTGGACCATGGAAGGCCACTCTAACGAGTAAACGCTTTTTATTCGTTTATTAACTGGATAAATGAAAAAAACAAATTATCAAATAATACTTTGTTTTATTGTGTACCATATAAATCACTTTTTTTTAACCTAGCTTTAATCAGTATTCATTAAACTTAAGTTTTGTTAAGCTCTTCCAAATGGCCTTGCAAGGAACACGGCTCCAAACAAGGCCAATATTATACATCAGTCGTTAAACTTAAAAAAAGAGTTGTAACAATTAATATATTCGCTTTTACTAAAACTACATAATAAGCTCTTTCTTTTAAGCAAAACATTAAATGCTCAATATATTTTTATCATTTATAAAAAACTCAACGAACATTACTTGAACACCATCGTATAACTAAGAATATATTAATGGAAATTATTTAAAAACAGTAGTAATGAGTATTATATTGACATCAAATAACTTGCCAACGCGTATTATAATGAAATTAAAAACTTTTTTTTTTATGTCAAATGGCCTTCTTATGGGTCCGTTCTTTGTAAGGCCAAAATGTTCCTTAGAAGGCCAAACTAAAAATTATCAGACTATCTTATGACTATCTTATATACTTATCGTATCACATACTTACCATGTAACGTTTTTAACATGTAAATATTTTTTATATTCGTTGCTTTTCATGTAAATTAGTTTAGTTTATTTTCAGAAATAACCTTTCCATAAAAGAAATTTAAATATATACTGATAATAAAATAATTTAAAAAAAAAAAACAATTTAATATAAGTTAAAAAGTTTAATAACCCTTATAAATAAAAATATTATAAACATAAAACATTGTTTTCACTGTAACGGTACGTATTTATAACTAAAAAGTAACTGTTCATATGTTCATGGTTTGTACATGTTCTTTGTAAGGCCCATGTACCCTAGCAAGGCCAACTGTCAAATTTTTGATTGGCCTTATAAGGAACCTCCGGCTTTCCTGGGAACATTACCAATATTTTAACTTAAATCGAGGCAAAACTATTTTTTTTTCTTTAGTACCATAAAAATATCCTTGTACGACAATTCACAGTAAAAAAATATGAAATAATAATAGGTTATCTAACTAAAAACTTACGTTTTGCTGTGCGCGCGAATAACAATTTTAACGTCGACGACCGAAGTCTACGAAGCGTGAGATCTCACTGCCACAATAGCGGCACGAGCGACTCGCCGCCGCATCTGTGGTCTTGAGTTTGATGGATCTTAGTGTATAGCCAAAGGAATATGTGTTTACATGTCAATAACTACGACTTTTTGATAGTTGGCCTTCAAAGGAGCGTGGCCTTCCATGGTCCACCCACTTATTTTTAAGTTAGTGTTGGCACATTTTCAGTTTAGTGAACTTATATCAATATTATAAAAAAATGTGTTACCGTGTGTGGAGAGACCGACTGCGGCGTCGACACGAGCCCAGCTTTCAACGCCAGTGATAATCCCTCGCGCCTGCAAAGTTAACAGATTGACTGAACGAATAGATACGCCATTCGTGATTCGGTTCACCACCAACTATTTTTTATTTTCTGCCTATGGCTTATGCGTATCGCTTACCTTCTAAAAATAGGTAAAGTAACTGCGTTTTGAACTGTTAAACGAGTAGGTTTGTAAAGAAAAGTTTTCTTAATGCATTCTGTCTGCAAATGTTCCGTGTTTTGCGAAAAGTTATTGTTTCCTTCTTTATTCATAGCAGACAGCGCCATCTAGCCCCACACTAAGCAAACGCTTGTGTCGTGGGTACTAGATAAGGGCTATAATACTTATATACTTTTATTTTTTAAATACATTTTACGTTTACTCTTTATGGTAATAAATACCTACTTATGTAAATAATTCTAATTTAAGTGTACGATATAATTTTAAACTTACGCTTGTCGCCGGTGTCGTCGCGGTGACCTTAATTCGTCTATGACGATCGAATGATTACTGGATCGATCTCTAAACAACAAACATTTATCGAATATGAATTTACACTCAAGTATAATTAAGTGCAGGTGGTAGACTGGACTATATAAAACTACATAATCAGACCATATTATTGGTTTTCTAGACACGAAATCTTTGTAATTAAATACATTAAATTTTCGGTATAAAATTGATTACTATAATTGGCTTAATTTTTGAAACTTTGTATATTCTCACGTTAGCCTTGTAGTTATAATGTGCATAGGTATATGGGGGGCAAATTAAATCATGTACCTTGCAGCATCAGTGTTCTTATGGCCGTCCTCATTAGCTGGTGGTTGGTGGACACTAGCCTTCACGGACAACAAACGACCGCCGTTGCCAACACATGTTATCTGTTACACATAAAATTATTTCAAGAATATTGCAACGAAAAATAATTTTGTTCAAGGTCCGAAGTGTTTTTTTTTCGTAAAATAAGAATATGGGCTGCCTAAAGTTAAGTTGTAATATGTAACATGTAAGCCTAAACCCCTACTTTTATTATATTATCCGTGTAGGCTAAATAGGCTCAATCAAGAAAAACTTGAGCGAAACTATAGACGTCATTATGGAATGATAGGAGCATAGGTATCGAACAGGAGTATATTGGTACTTACACTAGTGGAATCATCAGAGTTGACCTCTCCAGCCTCTTCTCGCTTACTCTTTTTGCCTCTTTTATGCCTAGAAGCGTCGAATACTTTAAACATTTTCTTACTCTCGCTAGATTGTACCTCCATCATATATCACGATAGACACTCGGATCATTCATCAGTTATCGGCTCCAAAAACTACCTTATTCATTACGATTTAGTATTGTATTTGTATTAATTTTTATTCGGATTACGTACATATAAAAAATTTACTCAAATCTTTACCAAAACATTCACATAAATGACAGAAAATAAGTAATTGAAAAAAAGAATTGCTTTTGTCAATTTGTTGGCTGCCAGAATGGCCATGTTGCCTTGTTTCTTTATTGGAAAAGAGTCTTCCCATTTTCATGAAATTTCGGATGTAGAATTGTAATATATATATATACCTATTATATTGTAATGAGTGCATAATATATATGTATATTGTAACTCTAATATGTTAGTGTCCTTGGCTTTAGAAGAGAGCCAGTGTACAGGACGTGTTTACCAACCCTCCCATCCAACCATCTCCCCTGGGTATATGAAACTCTCCAAACATGAAAAATGTTACGTTGCTGTATATATGTACCGAAATTGCATTTATCTGTGTATTCAGATAAATATATTAATATATGTTATAATTCATGAAAGGAGGTATAGCTAACTAGACTTTCCTAGATCCCTACTCAAGTGGAACCCACCATAAGGGGAACGTGTTTTTATTATGTACCTAGTAGTCCAGTCATTTAAGCTTAAATTAGGTAAGAATCTCGGAATTCGAGATACCCAGCTGTAAGTCTGTAAAAACTTGTATTACTGACACCCTAAAAGTCATCTCTAAACCTACATATGGTATGGTAGGGTGTACGCGACTATTAAATTTCAAGGTCAAAGGTCACAAAAATCGGTTATTTGTAAATATCTCATTCCCTATGGGTTTTTTACTATTTGTATTTATTATCAATATTGTAAGAATACAAAATTCTCTAAAAATTTTGTTTAAAAAAATATTTTCCTTAAACCTTTTTCGGGATAGAGGGCGGAGAGCGCGCGGTTTACAAAGGCATTATAGTTCCAAAATAATTGTTGTATTTGACGGATATTCAGTCAGACTACAGTGAGAACGTAAAAGCTATGGAGCAGCAGAGAAGAACTGCTGCACTTGTCCCATCCGCATCATCTCTGGCTTGTTTAGTAGTAATATTAGTATTCTACAATATTGATAATAAATACAAATAGCAAAAAACCCATAGAGAATGAGATATTTACAAAAAACCGATTTTTGTGACATTTGACCTTGAAATTTAATAGTCGCATACACCCTACCATATGTAGGTTTTGAGACAACTTTTAGGATGTTATTATACAAGTATTTACAGACTTACAGCTGGGTATCTCGAATTCCGAGGTAAACTTACTATAATGACTGGACTATAGATGTATAATGATCGAAGATGTGAATTAAGAGGTATGGAAATAAACTAAGAAAGCCAATTGATAAAAAAAATAAAGTTCAGATTCAATTTCAATATATTATAGATTATTGTAATAATTCACATTAAACTTAATTTAAATCTTATTACCCACATAAGCTCCTCACACTCTCAACTACGGTCGTCTTACAGATAGGC